>CM038145.1:438291691-438556493 GCA_021437245.1 Aegilops speltoides | reverse complement strand
GCGGTGGATGTACAGATGTTGAAGCTTGCGGGGCCTTGTCCTTGGACCTGGTGACGACGTGCGTCCCACCGTCGGCGCCCGCTCCTGCGCCGGCGTCCGCCCCACCGCCCGTTTGCTCCGGTGGCGGCAGGATAGTTGCAGATGGAGCGGCCACCTCCGAAGCCTTCTTATTCTGTGGTATGTCGATGAAAATGTTGATGTAGCGTGCGCAGACGCCGGATCAGATACGCACGACCTCGACGCCCCCCTACCTGGCGCGCCAAAGATGTCGTGGGGAACGAGCACCTATGGGGCAGTGCCCCTTTTCGGTCTAGTAGGGAGCGGAGGGCGCACGAAGAGCAGATCGAGGCAAAAGCATGCGAGGGATTTTACCCAGCTTCGGAGCTCTCCGGAGAGATAAAACTCCTACTGTTGCTTTGTGTTTCTATTCTGTTCTTGCCTGAGAGCGTGGGTGTGTTGTAGTGTCGAATGAGTCGAACCCCCTCTACTTGCGCATGGGCCTCCTTTTTATAGTCTAAAGGGGTCACCGACAGGTGGCAGCGTAGAGAGAGGGGTAAAAAAGTAAAAACGGGGGTTGGTACAACCGCTATCAACAGTGCCCCCTACCTAACTCTGACGGCAGGGGACAAGGGCATTTAATGCCCATCCGGTCGCTCAAACAATGTAGGAAACGACCGTTAGGGGCGCCACCGATCGCCACGATGGCCTCCTTGTCATCTTCACCTGCCACCTCGCACCGCTTGGCTGCACAGCTACCTGCCACGTGCACCAGGAGCGATCCTGCGGCGACACGTCGTCGAATGCGCTGGAGCGTGGGCGCGGAGTGGTGGCTTCGCCGCGGCAAGCGCCTTGCCGCGGTCGCTGTCTCGTCGCACCCGCAAGCTTGCCGCTCGCTGGGTCTTGGTTGGCCTTCCCGGCAAGCTCCTCTTGCCGGGGTCTTGTCCTTCCCGGCAAGCTTCTCTTGCCGGAACTCTGTCTTCTCAGTTAACACTTTGTTCTTGAATGGCAGTAATAGGAATAACGAAGGGTCTTGGCGGACGCCCGGCAAGCCTAGCCGCGGGACGCTGCGACTGCCCGTGCACAAGTTTGGGGTACTAAGGTACCCCTACTTTAGTACACCGACATAGAGCATGGGCATACCTTTTGTAGAAAGAATTAAACTCTCTTGCTTCACTTATATCTATTTAGAGAGATGACAGGAATTGGTCATTCACATGGTTAGTCATAAAATCCTACATAAACTTGTGGATCACTGAATATGATATGTTTGATTCCTTGCAATAGTTTTGCGATATAAATGTGGTGATATTAGAGTTATCCTAGTGGGTGACTGTGGATTAGTAGAAACACTTGTGTTGAGGTTTGTGATTCCCGTAGCATGCACGTATGGTGAACCGCTTTGTGATGAAGTTGGAGCACAATTTTATTTATTGATTGTCTTCCTTATGGGTGGCGGTCCGGGACGAGTGATGGTCTTTTCCTACCAATCTATCCCCCTAGGAGCATGCACGTAGTACGTTGTTTTCAATGGCTTGTAGACTTTTGCAATAAGTATATGAGTTCTTTATGACTAATGTTGAGTCCATGGATTATACGCACTCTCACCCTTCCACCATTGCTAGCCTCTTCGGTACCGTGCATTGCCCTTTCTCACCTCGAGGGTTGGTGCAAACTTCACCGATGCATCCAAACCCCATGATATGATACGCTCTGTCACACATAAGCCATGCAACTTCCATCATCATCATATACATGACTTGAGCATTCATTGTCATATTGCTTTGCATGATCGTAAGATAGCTAGCATGATGTTTTCATGGCTTGTCCTTTTTTTGATGTCATTGCTATGCTAGATCATTGCACATCCCGGTACACCGCTAGAAGCATTCATATAGAGTCATATCTTTGTTCAAGATATTGAGTTGTAAGTAAATAAAAGTGTGATGATCATCATTATTAGAGCATTGCCCCAGTGAGGAAAGGGTGATGGAGACTATGATTCCCCCACAAGTCGGGATGAGACTCCGGACTTTATGAAAAATAAAAGAGGCCAAAGAAGCCCAAATAAAAAAGAGGCCAAAGAAGCCCACCAAAAAGAAAAAAAAAATAAAGAAAAAAAGAGAAAAAATAAAAAAAATAAAAAAATGAGAGAACAAGAGAGAAGGGGCAATGTTACTATCCTTTTACCACACTTGTGCTTCAGAGTAGCACCATGTTCTGCATAGAGAGAGCCTCCTATGCTTTCACTTTCATATACTAGTGGGAATTTTCATTATAGAACTTGGCTTGTATATTCTGATGATGGGCTTCCTCAAATGCCCGAGGTCTTCATGAGCAAGCAAGTTGGATGCACACCCACTTAGTTTCAGTTGAGCTTTCATACACTTATAGCTCTAGTGCATCCGTTGCATGGCAATCCCTATTCACTCACATTGATATCTATTGATGGGCATCTCCATAGCTCGTTGATACGCCTAGTTGATGTGAGACTTTCTCCCTTTTTGTCTTCTCCACATAACCCCCACCATCATTTTCTATTCCACCTATAGTGTTATATCCATGGCTCACGCTCATGTATTACGTGAAAGTTGAAAAAGATTGAGATTACTAAAGTATGAAACAATTGCTTGGCTTGTCATCGGGGTTGTGCGTGATTAAATACTTTGTGTGATGAAGATAGTGCAACAGCTAGACTATATGATTTTGTAGGGAAACTCTCTTTGGCCATGTTGTTTTGAAACGCATGATTGCTTTATTGGTACGCTCGAAGTGTTATTGTTTTTATGTCAAATGATAGACTATTTCCTTGAATCACTCGTGTCTTAATATTCATGCCATGATTAGACATATGATCAAGATTATGCTAGGTAGCATTCCACATCAAAAATTATCTTTTTATCATTTACCTACTCAAGGACGAGCAGGAATTAAGCTTGGGGATGCTGATACGTCTCCGTTGTATCTATAATTTTTGATTGTTCCATGCCAATATTATTCAACTTTTATATACTTTTGGCAACTTTTTATACTATTTTTTGGGACTAACATATTGATCCAGTGCCCAGTGCTAGTTCCTGTCTGTTGCATGTTTTTGTTTCGCAGAAACCCAATATCAAACGGAGTCCAAACGGGATAAAAACGGACGGAGATTTTTTTGGAATATTTATGATTTTTGGGAAGTAAAATCAACGCGAACGGTGTCTGGGTGGCCACGAGACAGGCGCGCGCCTCCCAGTATGCGCCTGGGCTCTCGTGGGCCACCCATAAGGCGGTTGACGCTCTTCTTTTGGCGCAAGAAAGCTAATTTTATGAGAAAGATTCACCCCAATCGGAGTTGCGGATCTCCAGATATAAAGGAAACGGTGAAGGGATAGAATCTGAGAACGCAGAAACAGAGAGATAGATCCAATCTCGGAGGGGCTCTCGCCCCTCCCAAACCATGGGAGCCAAGGACCAGAAGGGAAACCCTTCTCCCATCTAGGGAGAAGGTCAAGGAAGAAGAAGAAGAAGGGGGGCTCTCCCCCCTTGCTTTCGGTGGCGCCAGAACGCCGCCGGGGGCCATCATCATCACCGCGATCTTCACCAACACCGCCGTCATCTTCACCAACATCTCCATCACCTTCCCCCATCTATATCCAGTGGTCCACTCTCCCGCAACCCATTGTACCCTCTACTTGAACATGGTGCTTTATGCTTCATATTATTTTCCAATGATGTGTTGCCATCCTATGATGTCTGAGTAGATTTTCGTTGTCCTATCAGTGATTGATGAATTGCTATGATTGGTTTGAGTTGCATGTTTTATTATTGGTGATGTCCTATTGTGCCCTCCGTGTCGCGCAAGCGTGAGAGATTCCTGCTGTATGGTTTGCAACATGTTTATGATTTGCTTGTGGAGGGTGGCGTGAGTGACAGAAGCACAGACCCGAGTAAGTAGGTTGTTTGCGTATGGGATAAAAGGGGACTTGATTCTTTAATGCTATGGTTGGGTTTTACCTTAATGAATCTTTAGTAGTTGCGGATGCTTGCTAGAGTTCTAATCATAAGTGCATAGAATTCCAAGTAAGGGATGATATGTTAGCTTATGCCTCTCCCTCAAATAGAATTGCAATAGTGATTACCGGTCTAGTAACATAGTCAATTGCTTAGGGGCAATTCCACAAATCCTACCACCACTTTTCCACACTCGCTATATTTCCTTTGTTGCATCTTTATCTAAACAGCCCCTAGTTTATATTTACGTGTTCTTTATTATCTTCCAAACCTATTCTATCACATCTACAAAGTACTTCTAGTTTCATACATGTTCTAGGTAAAGCGAACGTCAAGCGTGCGTAGAGTCGTATCAGTGGCAGATAGGACTTGAGAGAGTATTTGTTCTACCTTTAGCTCCTCGTTGGGTTCGACACTCTTACTTATCGAAAGAGGCTACAACTATCCCGTATACTTGCGGGTCATCAAGATGCTACAAAACTTCTTGATAATATTATGGCTTGGAAAGATGGATGAACTTATGAAATTGTTTGCTACTAAAAACACTCCTCTTGATCACAATGATATGCCTTTGTCTACTTTGATAGAGAATAATAATGAATCTATGGATGTGAATTTTGTTGGTAGGAATAGTTTTGGAAACAATGCTTATAGTGGAAACTTTAATGCTAGAACGTTCCCTAGTAATTCCTCTAATAATTATGGAAATTCCTTTAATAATTCTTATGGTATTTTTAATAAGATGCCCTCTGATTTTGAGAATAGTGCGAAAGAATTTATGATTTCTCAAAAGAATTTTAATGCTTTGCTTGAAGAAAAATTGCTCAAAGTTGATGATTTGGTTAGGAATGTTGATAGACTTTCGCTTGATGTTGATTCTCTTAAACTTAGATCTTCTCCTCCTAAGCATGATATCAATGAGTCTCTCAAAGCCATGAGAATTTCCATTGATGAGTGCAAGGAAAGAACCGCTAGATTGCCTGCAAAGAAAGATTGCTTTATAAAAGCGTGTTCTTCTAGTTTCCACGAAAATAGTGATGAAGATCTTAAAGTTATTGATGCGTCTCCTATTAGATCTATGTTTTGCAATATGAATCTTGATAATTATGGGACTGATGATGAGTCAACTTTACCTAGAAGGCGTCCGAAGAATTCGGAGTTTTTAGATCTTGATGCTAAATTTGGTAAAAGTGGGATTGGAGAGGTCACGACTCTAAATAGCATTCAACCCACTATCTCGGATTTCAAGGAATTTGATTATGACAATTGTTCTTTCGAAGGTTGTATTTCCTTGTTGCAATCCGTTGTTAATTCTCCTCATGCTTATAGTCAAAATAAAGCTTTTACCAAACATATCGTTGATGCCTTGATGCAATCTTATGATGAAGAACTTAATTTGGAAGTTTCTAAATCTAGAAAACTTAATGATGAGTGGGAACCTACTATAAATATTAGAATTAAAGATCATGAGTGTTTTTCTTTGTGTGATTTGGGTGCTAGTGTTTCCACGATTCCGAAAACTTTATGTGATATTCTAGGTTTCCATGATCTTGATGATTGCACTTTAAATTTGCACCTTGCGGATTCCACCATTAAAAAGCCAATGGGAAGAATCAATGATGTTCTCATTGTTGCAAATAAAAATTTGGTGCCCGTAGATTTTATCGTTCTTGATATAAATTGCAATCTTTCTTGCCCTATTATTCTTGGTAGACCTTTCCTTAGAACGATTGGCGTGATTATTGATATGAAGGAAGGGAATATTAGATTCCAATTTCCATTAAAGAAAGGCATGGAGAACTTTCCAAGAAAGAAAGTCAAATTACCTTATGAATCTATCATGCGGCCTATTTATGAATTTAGTGCCAAAGATGGCACTACTTAGATCTATCTTCACTTTTATGCCTAGCTAGGGGCATTAAATGATAGCGCTAGTTGGGAGGCAACCCAATTTTCTTTGTGTTTTGTTTTTGTTCCTGTTTAGTAATAAATCTTGCATCTACCTTATGTTTAGATGTGTTTTTATCTTTTAATTTGTGTTTGTGCCAAGTAGAACCTATAGGATAACCTATGATGATAGTTGATTTGATTCTGCTGAAAAACAGAAACTTTGCACGCATGAATTTAGTTTTTTTTAAATCACATAAACGTGATTTTTCGTTTATTCTTTTTGCTTCTGATCAATAGACAAATTTTACAGGCTTTCCTATTTTGGTAGGATTGTTAGAGTTCCAGAAGTTTGTGTTAGTTACAGATTGCTACAGACTGTTCTGTTTTTGACAGATTCTGTTTTTCGTGTGTTGTTTGCTTATTTTGATGCATCTATGGCTAAAATAGTTTATAAACCATAGATAAGTTGGAATATAGTAGATTTAACACCAAAATAAATAAATAATGAGTTCATTACAGTACCTTATGTGGTGGTTTTGTTTTCTTTCACTAACGGAGCTAATAAGATTTCCTGTTGAGTTTTGTGTTGTGAAGTTTTCAAGTTTTGGGTAAAGCTTTTATGGACTATGGAATAAGGAGTGGCAAGAGCCTAAGATTTGGGATGCCCAAGGCACCCCAAGATATTCAAGGATAGCCAAAAGCCTAAGCTCGGGGATGCCCCGGGAAGGCATCCCCTCTTTCGTCTTTGTTCATTGGTAACTTTACTTGGAGCTATATTTTTATTCGCCACATGATATGTGTTTTGCTTGGAGGGTCGTGTATTATATTAGTCTTTGCTTTTTAGTTTACCACAATCATCCTTGCTGTACACACCTTTTGGGAGAAGCCTATTTGATTAGAATTTGCTAGAATACTCTATGTGCTTCACTTATATCTTTTGAGCTTGATAGTGTTTGCTCTAGTGTTTCACTTATATCTTTTAGAGCACGGCGGTGACTTATTTTTGTAGAAATTGCTAGTCTCTCATGCTTCACTTATATATTTTGAGAGTCTTTTAGAACAGCACGGTATTTGCTATGGTTATAAAATTGGTCCTAGAATGGTAGGCATCCAAGTTGGATATAATAAAAACTATCATAGGAAGTGAATTGGATGCTATGGTCAATTTGATACTTGATAATTGTTTTGAGATATGGAGGTAGTGATATTAAAGTCATGCTAGTTGGGTGATTATGAATTTAAAGAATGCTTGTGTTGAAGTTAGCAAGTCCCGTAGCATGCACGTATGGTTAAAATTGTGCTAACAAATTTAAACATGAAGTGTACCTGGCTTGTGCATCCTTATGAGTGGCGGTCGGGGACGAGCGATGGTCTTTCCGACCAATCTATCCCCCTAGGAGCATGCGCGTAGTGCTTGATTTTTGATGACTTCTATATTTTTGCAATAAGTATATGAGTTCTTTTGACTAATGTTGAGTCCATGGATTATACGCACTTTTACCTTTCCACCATTGCTAGCCTCTTCGGTACCGTGCATTGCCCTTTCTCACCTTGAGAGTTGGTGCAAACTTCGCCGGTGCATCCAAACCCCGTGATACGATACGCTCTATCACACATAAACTTCCTTATAACTTCCTCAAAACAGCCACCATACCTACCTATTATGGCATTTCCATAGCCATTCCGAGATATATTGCCATGCAACTTTCCACCGTTCCGTTTATCATCAAAATGACATATTTTACTTTTGTCATATTGCCATTACATGATCATGTAGTTGACATCGTATTTGTGGCAAAGCCACCATGCATTATTTTTCATACATGTCACTCTTGATTCATTGCACCATCCCGGTACACCGCCGGAGGCATTCATATAGAGTCATATCTTGTTCTAGTTTCGAGTTGTCATTCATATGTTGTAATCAATGAAAGTGTGATGATCATCATTATTAGAGCATTGCCCAAAAAGAAAAAAAGAATAAAGTCCAAAAGAAAAAAAGAAAGGCCCAAAAGAAAAAAAAAGAAAAAAAAATAAAAAGGGCAATGTTACTATCTCTTTTTCCACACTTGTGCTTCAAAGTAGCACCTTGTTATTCATGTAGTGAGGCTCATATATTGTGCTTCAAAGTAGCACCATGTTTTTCATATAGTGAGTCTCATAAGTTATCTTTTTCATACTAGTGGGAATTTTTCATTATAGAACTTGGCTTGTATATTCCTACGATGGGCTTCCTCAAATGCCCTAGGTTTTCGTGAGCAAGCAAGTTGGATGCACACCAACTAGTTTTCTTTTGTTGAGCATTCATTTATAGCTCTAGTGCATCCGTTGCATGGCAATCCCTACTGCTCATGTTGACATCAATTGATGTGCATCTCCATAGCCCGTTGATTATCCTCATCAATGTGAGACTTTCTCCTTTTTTGTCTTCTCCACACAATCCCCATCATCATATTCTATTCCACCCATATTGCTATATCCATGGCTCATGCTCATGTATTGCATGAAGGTTGAAAAAGTTTGAGATTATTTAAGTATGAAACAATTGCTTGGCTTGTCATCGGGGGTATAGAAGTTGGGAACATCTTTGTGTGACGAAAATGAAGCATAGCCTAACTATATGATTTTGTAGGGATGAACTTTCTATAGCCATGTTATTTTGAGAAGACATGATTACTTTGATTAGTATGCTTGAAGTGTTACTATTTCTTTTATCAATATGAACTTTTATTTTGAATCATTTGGATCTGAACATTCATGCCACAAAAAAGAAAATTACATTGAGAATTATGCTAGGTAGCATTCCACATCAAAAATTCTATTTTTATCATTTACCTACTCGAGGACGAGCAGGAATTAAGCTTGGGGATGCTTGATACGTCTCCAACGTATCTTTAACTTTTGACTGTTCCATGCTATTATATTACCCCTTTTGGATGTTTATGGGCTTTATTTTACACATTTATATCATTTTTGGGACTAACCTACTAACCGGAGGCCCAACCCGTATTGCTGTTTTTTTGCCTATTTCAGTATTTCGAAGAAAAGGAATATCAAACGGAGTCCAAACGGAATGAAACCTTCGGGAGCATGATTTTTGGAATGAACGTGATCCAGAGGACTTGGAATGCAAGTCAAGAAGCATTCGAGGCCTCCACGAGATAGGAGGGCGTCCACTCCACCTATAAGGCGCGCCCCTGTCTCGTGGGCCCCTCGGGCGGCCACTGACGTACTTCTTCCTCCTATATAAGTCTACGTACCTCAAAAACATCCAGGGAGCCAACGAAACAAAATTTCCACCACCGTAACCTTCTGTATCCGTGAGATCCCATCTTGGAGCCTTTGTCGGCGCTCCGCCGCAGGGGGGATCGACCATGGAGGGCTTCTACATCAACACCATAGCCCCTTCGATGAGTTGTGAGTAGTTTACCACAAACCTACGGGTCCATAGTTATTAGCTAGATGGCTTATTCTCTCTTTTTGGATCTCTATACAATGCTCTCCCCCTCTCTCGTGGAGATCTATTCGATGTAAACTCTTTTTGCGGTGTGTTTGTCGAGATCCGATGAATTGTGGGTTTATGATCAAGTTTATCTATGAATAATATTTGAATCTTATCTGAATTCTTTTATGTATGATTGAGTTATCTTTGCAAGTCTCTTTGAATTATAAGTTTGGTTTGGCCTACTAGATTGATCTTTCTTGCCGTGGGAGAAATGCTTAGCTTTGGGTTCAATCTTGCGGTGTCCTTTCCCAGTAACAGCAGGGGCAGCAAGGCACGTATTGTATTGTTGCCATCGAGGATAAAAAGATGGGTTTATATCATATTGCTTGAGTTTATCCCTCTACATCATGTCATCTTGCTTAAGGCGTTACTCTGTTCTTATGAACTTAATACTCTAGATGCAGGCAGGAGTCGGTCGATGTGTGGAGTAATAGTAGTAGATGCAGGCAGGAGTCGGTCTACTTGCCACGGACGTGATGCCTATATACATGATCATGCCTAGATAATCTCATAATTATTCGCTTTTCTATCAATTGCTCGATAGTAATTTGTTCACCCACCGTAATACTTATGCTATCTTGAGAGAAGCCACTAGTGAAACCTATGGCCCCCGGGTCTATCTCTTATCATATTTGCTTCCAATCTACTTTTATTTACATCTTTACTTTTTGCATCTATCTTATAAAATACCAAAAGTATATTTATCTTATCATACTATCTGTATTAGATCTCACTTTCGCAAGTGGCAGTGAAGGGATTGACAACCCCTTTATTGTGTTGGTTGCGAGTTCTCTGTTTGTTTGTGTAGGTGCGTGGGACTTTTGAGGAGCCTCCTACTGGATTGATACCTTGGTTCTCAAAAACTGAGGGAAATACTTACGCTACTATTGCTGCATCACCCTTTCCTCTTCAAGGAAAACCAACGCAAGCTCAAGACGTAGCACAGGCCAGACTCATTTGAACTGCGTCGGGATGTAGCCCGGCATAGAGGCGCCGCACACCCTCTATGCTTCATTGATGAAGTAATGGATCATGAATTCCCAGAAGGGTTTAAACCCATGAACATTGAATCATATGATGGCACAACAAACCCCGCGGTATGGATTGAAGATTTTCTCCTACACATTCACATGGCCCGCAGCGATGATCTACATGTCATCAAGTACCTACCACTTAAGCTCAAAGGACCGGCTCGGCATTGGCTGAATAGCCTGCTAGCAAGCTCCATTGGCAGTTGGGAGAACCTAGAAGAAACATTCCTAGACAACTTCCAGGGCATTTACGTGCGACCAACGGATGCTGATGACTTAAGTCACATAACCCAACAGCCCGGAGAGTCAACCAGGAAATTCTGGACACGGTTCCTAACTAAAAAGAACTAAATTGTCGACTGTCCGGATGCCGAATCCTTAGCAGCCTTCAAGCATAACATCCGTGACGAATGGCTCGCCCGAAACCTCGGCCAAGAGAAGCCAAAGTCCATGGCAGCCCTCACGACACTCATGACCCACTTTTGCATGGGCGAGGATAGCTAGCTAGCTCGTAGCAACATCACACCCAAAAAAACTACGGCGATTCAGACGCCAGAGATAGCAACGGCAAGCCACGACGCAATAGACACAAGCGTCGCAACAATGGTGACAACGCCGAAGACATGGAAGTCAATGCCGGATTCAGAGGCTCTAAATCCGGACAGCGGAGAAAGCCATTCTAAAGAAACAATCCGGGCTCATCCAGTCTGGACCGCATACTCGATCACTCATGTCAAATTCAGGGCACCCCCAATAAACCAGCCAACCACACCAACAGAGAATGCTGGGTGTTCAAATAGGCTGGCAAGTTGAGTGCCGAAAACAAGGAAAAGGGGCTGCATAGCGATGAGGACGAGGAGCCCCGGCCGCCGAACACAGGAGGACAGAAGAAATTCCCTGCCCAGGTGAAAATGGTGAATATGATATACGCAACCCATATTCCCAAGCGGGAATGGAAGCGTGCACTAAGGGACGTCTATGCGATGGAGCCAGTCGCCCCAAAGTTCAACCCATGGTCCTCTTGTCCGATCACCTTTGATCGCAGGGACCATCCTACCAGTATCCGTCATGGTAGCTCGGCCGCATTGGTCCTAGACCCCATCATCGACGCATTCCATCTCACATGAGTCCTTATGGACGGTGGCAGCAGCCTGAACCTGCTCTATCAGGATACAGTGCGCAAAATGGGCATTGACCCCTCAAGGATCAAGCCCACAAAAACCACCTTCAAAGGTGTCAGACCAGGTGTGGAGGCCTGTTGCACGGGCTCAATCACACTGGAAGTGGTCTTCGAATCTCCGGACAATTTCCGAAGCGAGGAGTTAATCTTCAATATCGCCCCCTTCCGCAGTGGCTATCATGCACTGCTCGGACGAACCGCATTTGCCAGATTCAATGCGGTACCGCATTATGCATACCTCAAGCTCAAAATGCCGGGACCTCGCGGGGTTATATCAGTTAATGGAAACACAGAGCGCTCGCTCCGTATGGAGGAGCACACTGTGGCCCTCGCGGCAGAAGTACAAAACAGCCTTCTTAGGCAAACAGCCAATTCGGCGATAAAGAACCCGGACACCGTCAAGCGAGTCTGGAGTACCCCGCAACAGGATCGTCCGGCACGTCCAGAGCTCGACTAGCAATTCGGCCTCCGTCCTAGTCCCAGTCAAGCGGCGAAATTTGTGCTGCGCGTACATAACTACGCACTTAAAATACCATGGGCATAGGTGGAGGCACGGCTATGACACGATCCACAATGCAGTTCGACCGCCCCAGGATCCATGCATCTTTACACCTTTTTTATTTTAGGTCCCTATCTTCGGGAGGCTCCTCCGATAGACTGACTATCAGACCCATAGCGGGACGGACACACCAAGAAGACAAGAAGCTTTGGCAAACAAGGGAATCCTCAGGTGGTCTCTGATAACGATCGTTATACATGTTTTACATACCCGCACACAGCTCGCTCTTGGCTAGGATGTGTCAAACAGTCCTATTCCGCCTATCGCACTACTTGTACCCATACGCCTTGGCGCATTATTCAAATAATAATGGAAAATAACATACAGCGTCAGCTTACTATTACATTTCTTTATCCTTTTCCTTTACTATTTATTTATTACAAATCGCACCCGTACATTTTTGTACATCCAGTTCGCCAGGGGCTTCAGTGTACCCCATAACATGGAAAGAAAAGTCCGAACACTTTTGATAGTGCGGCACCCCGAACTTGTAGCATTATATGCATCAGCTCCGAATCATGTCTTGGGTCAATAGTTGGGTTTGCCCGGCTCCTATGTTTTGGTACCTTACGGTCCGCTATATCGGCTAAGGTAGCACACGGAGAACTACTGCGATTGTGTCCCGGTTCTTCTAGACGAGCACCTTAGTAGAGAAAGCTGAAAACTGACTGTCGTGATGAGGCGAGAGCTGGTCGCTGTTCGAGAGGTCTCAAATCCTTAAAGATTTTTTCCGCTTCGGGCGAGGAATCGGCCTTGTCCGATTTAGGCGTATATAGCGCCCCAAGTTCGGCCTTCCGAATACTAGGGGCTTCGCCAAAATTTAAAATTGTAGACTTCTATGGCCAAGTGAGAGTGATAAAGCTGTATAGTCCGATTGCCTTGTTCGCTGTGCTAAACACCTCCTTAAAAGGACCAAAAATTTGGATAAAGAGTGTTTATATTTATCCCGAACACCCCAGTACTAGTTACATGGGGGCAGAAGCCGACGACTGGCCAACTCTCAAGATTTTATAAACGGCCGCACCGAAGGTAATATTTTAAATCAACAAGCGCCATATAGCGCACATGAACTCGTTTCCATATTACAGGATGATATGAGTACATTCATTCAAATATTACATCCTTAGCACATTCATCCGCCACAAGGCGGGCACCCTTAATGACATTGTCATAGTACTGTTCGGGGTGGCGATACTCCTTGCCCTTCGGCGGCCCCTCTGTCACCAGCTTCTCGGCATCCATCTTCTCCCAGTGCACTTTCGCACGGGCCAAGGCCCTGCGTGCACCTTCAATGCAGACAGACCACATAATGACTTCAAGCCGCGGACAGGCATTTACCATCCGCTTGACAAGGCCGAAGTAGCTGCCGGGCAGGGGCTTGCCAGGCCACAGCCGGACTATGAGGTCCTTCATGGCCAGTTCGGCCGCCTTGTGAAGTTCGACCAGTTGCTTCAGCTAGTCGCTCAAGGGCATCGGATGTTTGGCCCCAATATATGGGACCAAAACAGCTTATCCGTCGAGCACCCTTCCTCGGCTCGGTAGAACTCTACTGCATCAGAGATGCTATGCGGCAGATCTGCGAATGCTCCTGGAGGCTCTGAATTCGGGTAAGTAAAAGGAAAGTCTCCTTCACATGCTTGCTTTGCATAACGAATGCCTTACCCGCCGCTATCTTCTTGGCCGCCTCAATCTCCTTGAGGGCCTTCTGGGCTTCGGCCTTGGCGTCTTGCACGCTCTGGAGGGCCTTCGCAAGCTCCGACTCTAGCGTCTTGGAGTCACGCTCCAAGGACTCGAATTTTTTTACGAAGTCCTAGAGCTCTTGCTGGACCTCATCAACCGGAGCCTCCTATTTTACGCGCTCGGTGTGCTCCTTGCTTTGTCTTCGGCCTCGGATAGCGCCTTCTTAAGGCCGCCACTCTGGTCATGGCCCCTATTATATTCATGATGCTTCTATTAGCATCAACAATTTTTCCTTTATATGACATTCAGACGGGGTATCACTTACCTTTGTTCTCCTCGAGCTGCCTCTTCACGAGGCTGAGCTCTTCCTCGCCCACCCAGTCCCGCTTGATCCGAGACCTCCAGCGGTATGGGCGGCAAAGCAGCAATGCAACGCCTGCTTATTCACATAGACATAATATGATTAGACTCCCGTGGAGGTTATTTGATCCTCTGTTCGGCCTTTCTTTTCGAACACCAAACAGAGCATCAGGGGCTACTGTCTATATTGTGATATTCTTTCATAATTTAATTACTTACCTCAAAGCCTGTTAGGAGGCTGGCGCAGGCTTTGGTCAATCTGCTTTTGGCGGACCGAACCTTCGCAATCACCGTACTCATAAGAGTACGGTGTTCTTCATCAATGGAAGATCCTTGAAGCGTTTCCAGCAAGTTGTCCGATCCCTCCGGATGGACATAGGTCATCAGCACGGACGGCTCGCCCCCCTTAGTGAGGGGCTGCCCGCCTGAGTCCGGAACCACTGGAGGTTCCGGTGCAATATCTGCCTGGGGGCCAAACTTGTTGCGGCCCCTCATCATAATCCATGGGGGTATTCCCCCCACCCCATGTGCCCAGCGTAGGGGATTTCGCCTTGGGGCACCTCCAAAACTATCTCCGCCTAACCCGGTAACCTTTGGGACAACACCTCGGTGTCGTCCGCGGGCCGGGGGGTGGTGGCCGTCGGGAGCGAGTCGTTGTTCATCGCCGACGCACTTAAAGACCCATTCGAGGAGGATAAGTCGATGTGGGATTTGGACGGACTGCACGATCATATTCAACATAATAGTAAGCAATAAAGCAAGACGTGCTGGAAGCATTATGGTATCCGGATACTTACGACTTTGCCAGGGGCTTGTCCCTGAGCAGCCACTCCTCGTCGCTGTAGGCGGCAGTTGTGGAGTGGTCCGGAGGGAGGGTCCTTCCCTTCTTGGACCCTTCAGCCTCCCCGGATGGGGCGGCCTTCCTTTTCTTATCCCCCTCGGTTTGGGGGGGAGGGTTTTCCTCTTCCTCCTCCTCGTTTTCGTTGGAGGAGTGCGCCTCGGTGTCTTCGGACGATGAGTCCGACACCACCTTGTGCCGGAGACCTTTCCTGGTCCCCGTGGCCTTCTTCTTGGCCTTCTTCTCCGGCACCTCATAGGGCACCGGAAACAGCATCTCCGTTAGGAGAGCTGTCGCTGGATCTTCGGGTAGTGGAGCTGGGCAGTAGATCCGCTTCGCTGTCGCCACCCAGTCCTATTAAATTGGTGTGGAGGCTTAGATTCCTTCCACGAATATATTGGGGAAAGGATTATCTTGTAAAACAGAGAACTTACCGGATTGGCGGGGCGCTTTGCGCTGAGCCCGTGATCTTCGATAACGGGAGGAGGTACCTCGGCAGCCTTGAACAGCACCTTCTAGACGTCTTTGTGCGTTGCGTCGAAGAGCTCTCGCAGCATCTGGTGTTCAGCCGGGTCGAACTCCCACATATTAAATGCCCGTCTTTGACACGGGAGGATCCGGCGAAAGAGCATGACCTGGACCATGTTGACAAGCTTGATTTTCTTGCTTATCATATTCTTAACGCAGTTTTGGAGTCCGGTCAGCTCCGCTGGCTCACCCTAGGCTAAACCCTTCCTTTTCTAGGAGGTAAGCCGCACGGGGATGCCAGATCGAAATTCGGGGGCCGCCGCCCAGTTGTAGTCGCGCGGCTCGGTGATGTAGAATCGCCCCGATTGCCACCCCTTCACGGTCTCCACATAGGAGCCTTCGAGCCAGGTGACGTTGGGCATCTTGCCCACCATAGCGCCTCCGCACTCCGCTTGCTGGCCGACCACTATCTTTGGCTTCACGTTGAAGATCTTCAGCCACATGCCGAAGTGGGGCTTGATGCGGAGGAAAGCCTCGCACACGACGATAAACGCCGAGATGTTGAGGATGAAGTTGGGGGCTAGATTGTGGAAATCTAGCCCATCATAGAACATGATCCCACGGACAAATGGGTAGAGGGGAAATCCCAGTCCGCGGACGACGTGGGCGAGAAACACAACCCTCTCGTGGGGTTCTGGAGTAGGGATGATTTGCCCTTCGTCCGGGAGCCGGTGCGCGATGTCTGCGGCCAAGTATCCGGCTACCCGGAGCTTCCTGATGTCCTCCTCCGTAACGGAGGAGGCCATCCACTTGCCTCCCGCTCCGGACATGTCTGGAATGGCTTTACGGAGAAGGTGAGAACTTGGACGCTGGAGCTCGAGAGTGCAAGAATGGATGAGCGAAGGAGGAAGAAGGCGTGGGTGAAAAGGGGGAATCCCTATCTCTTTATAAAGGCGGTAGAAACTGTGTGCCTCCCCACTTGCCCGTTAAAATCGCTTATTCGCCAAGCGCCACGATTGATGGCGCAGTTGGGTTACCCACTCCCGTATTGATGAGAATCCCGCGATAAGGGGACACGATCTCTGCTTCGAAAGGCGTGTCAAGGAAACCGCCTCGCAATAGTGCAGTAGCTAGTTGTGAAAAACAGTTCGAATAATGACCGGGCCGTGGTGTGATGTCACGCTATGAAAAGTTGTCAGCAGATTAGATTTGTGGAATATTGTGCTCTCTACGATGGTATGTGGAATTTGTTTTGCAAAGCCGGACACGATCCTTGTGTTCAAAATCTTCTATGGAGTATTCGGAGAAGGAACCCGCCTTGCAATGCCGAAGACAATCTACGCGCTGGACTCATCTTCATTGAAGCCTGGTTCAGGGGCTACTGAGGGAGTCCGGGATTAAGGGGTCCTCGGATAGCCATACTATATACTTTAGCCGGACTGTTGGACTATGAAGATACAAGATTGAAGACTTTATCCCGTGTCCGGATGGGACTCTCCTTTGCGTGGAAGGCAAGCTTGGCAATTCGGATGTGTAGATCTCCTTCTCTGTAACCAACTCTGTGTAACCCTAGCCCCCTCCGGTGTCTATATAAACCGGAGGGTTTAGTCCGTAGGACAACAACAATCATAATCATAGGCTAGCTTCTGGGGTTTAGCCTCTACGATCTCGTGGTAGATCAACTCTTGTAATACTCATATCATCAAGATCAATCAAGCAGGAAGTAGGGTATTACCTCCATCGAGAGGGCCCTAACCTGGGTAAACATCGTGTCCCCCGCCTCCTATTACCATTAGCCTTAGACGCACAGTTCGGGACCCCCTACCCGAAATCCGCCGGTTTTGACACCGACACGGAGCCCTAGATTGGTTTCACCAAGGTTCCGCCTCGTGGCGGCGGAGTTTTGTTCCGTAAGCTTGCTTATGATTTTTTCTAGGGTAAAAGCCTTCATATAGCAGAAGATGGACAGCGGAGGGCCACCAGGGGCCCACGAGACAGGGGGCGCGCCCAGTAGGGGGGCGCGCGCCCCCCACTCTCGTGGCCAGGGTGTGGGCCCCCTCTGGTACTTTTTTTGCTCAATAATTCTTATTAATTCCAAAAATGACTTTTGTGGAGTTTTAGGACTTTTGGAGCTATGCAGAATAGGTTTCCAATATTTGCTCCCTTTCCAGCCCAGAATTCCAGCTGAAGGAAATATGCCCTAGAGGCAATAATAAAGTTATTCTTTATTTCCTTATTTCATGATAAATGTTTATTATTCATGCTAGAATTGTATTAACCGGAAACATAATACATGTGTGAATACATAGACAAACATAGTGTCACTAGTATGCCTCTACTTGACTAGCTCGTTTATCAGAGATGGTTATGTTTCCTAGCCATGGACAAAAGAGTTGTCATTTGATTAATGGGATCACATCATTAGGAGAATGATGTGATTGACTTGACCCATTCCGTTAGCTTAGCACTTGATCGTTTAGTATGTTGCTATTGCTTTCTTCATGACTTATACATGTTCCTGTAACTATGAGATTATGCAACTCCCATTTACCGGAGGAACACTTTGGGTACTACCAAACGTCACAACGTAACTGGGTGATTATAAAGGAGTACTACAGGTGTCTCCGAAGGTACATGTTGAGCTGGCGTATTTCGAGATTAGGTTTTGTCACTCCAATTGTCGGAGAGGTATCTCTGGGCCCTCTCGGTAATGCACATCATTATAAGCCTTGCAAGCAATGTAACCAATGAGTTGGTTACGGGATGATGCATTACAGAACGAGTAAAGAGACTTGCCGGTGACGAGATTGAACTAGGTATTGGATACCGACGATCGAATCTCGGGCAAGTAACATACCGATGACAAAGGGAACAACGTATGTTGTTATGCGGTTTAACCGATAAAGATCTTCATAGAATATGTAGGAGCCAATATGGGCATCCAGGTCCCGCTATTGGTTATTGACCGAGAATAGTTCTAGGTCATGTCTACATAGTTCTCGAACCCATAGGGTCCGCACGCTTAAGGTTTCGATGATAGTTATATTATGAGTTTATGAGTTTTGATGTACCGAAGGAGTTCGGAGTCCCGGATGAGATCGGGGACATGACGAGGAGTCTCGAAATGGTCGAGACGTAAAGATCGATATATTGGACGACTATATTCGAGTTCGGAAAGGTTCCGAGTGATTCGGTATTTTTGGAGTACCGAGAGTTACGGAATTCGCCGGGAGAAGTATTGGGCCTTATTGGGCCTGCAGAAAGAGAGAGGGCTACCTAGGGCAGGCTGCGCGCCCCCATGGCCTGGTCCGGTTGGACTAGGGGAGGGCCGCACCCCTCCTTCCTTCCTCCTCTCTTCCCCTTCCTTGTCTCCTACTCCTAATACATGGAAGGACTACTAGTTGGACTAGGAAAGGGAATCCTACTCCCGTGGGAGTAGGACTCCCCATGGCGCGCCATAGTAGAGGGTCGGCCTCCTCCTCCCTCCCTCCTTTATATACGGGGGCAGGGGGCACCCCATGGACACACAAGTTGATCTACGGATCGTTCCTTAGCCGTGTGCGGTGCCCCCCTCCACCATATTCCACCTCGGTCATATCGTCGCGGAGTTTAGGCGAAGCAATGCGCCGGTAGAACATCATCATCGTCACCACGCCGTCGTGCTGACGGAACTCATCTCCGGAGCTCGGCTGGATCGGAGGCCGGAGATCGTCATCGAGCTGAATGTGTGCCAAACTCGGAGGTGCCGTAAGTTCGGTACTTGGATAGGTCGGATCGTGAAGACGTACGACTACATCAACCGCGTTGTCATAACGCTTCCGCTTCGGTCTACGAGGGTACCTAGACAACACTCTCCCCTTGTTGCTATATCATCACCATGATCTTGCGTGTGCGTAGGAAATTTTTTGAAATTACTACGTTCCCCAACACCAGCTGCCGGCATTCTCCCTCTTCATGATAAATCTTGTAAAATAAGAGAGAATAACCATAAGTATTGTGCATAACGTGTAATAACAGCCCATAATGCAATAAATATCGATATAAAAGCATGATGCAAAATGGACGTATCAACTGCCCCAAGCTTAGACCTCGCTTGTCCTCAAGCGGAAGCCGAAATCGAAAAATATGTCCACATGTTTAGAGATAGAGGTGTCGATAAAAATAAATACGGACATGTCGGTGTACTAAAGTAGGGGGTACCTTAGTACCCCGAACTCGTGCACGGACAGTCGCAGCGCCCCGCGGCGAGGCTTGCCGGGCGCCCACCAAGACCCTCCGTCATTTCCTGTTACTGCCATTCAAGAACAAAGTATCAACTGAGAAGACAAAGGCCCCGGCAAGAGGAGCTTGCCGGGAAGGCCAACCAAGGTGCTTCCAGAAGACTTGCCGCGACGCCCCGCGCGTCCTGGCAAGGCCCGGCGCCGGCAAGCTTGCCGGCGCAACAAGAGAAGGGCCGCAGCAAGGCGCTTGCCGCGGCAAGGCTGCCACCCTAGACACAAACTCCAGCACATCCAGCAACGTATCACCCTAGGGCCGTCCCAGGAGCACGTGGCGAGGCGCTACGCAGCCATGCGGAGCGAGGTGGCAAGCGGAGCTGACAAGGAGGCCATCGTGGCAACCGATGGCGCACTTAACGGTCGTTTCTCTGCACTGTTGGGGCGACCAGATGGGCATTAAATGCCCTTGTCCCCTGCCGTCAGAGTTAGGTAGGGGACACTTTGTTGGTCCTTTGTTGTACCAACCTGCGTTTTACTCTTTACCCCTCTTCCTACATCGCCACTGTGGGTGCCCCCTTCAGAATATAAAAGGGAGGCCCATGCGCACGTAGAAGAGGTTCGGTTCATTCGACACATCCAACACCGCTATACGCTCGCACTCTCGAGCAAGATTAAATACAAACACAAAGCAGCAGTAGGAGTTTTATCTCTCCGGAGAGCTCCGAAGCTGGGTAAAAATTGCCCGTCTCCCCCGCGCGCCCGACCTCGATCTGCTCTCCGCACGCCCTCCGCTCCCTTGCCGGACTAGAAGGGCCCCCCTGCCCCATAGGTGCTCGTGGCCACAGAGAGACGCCCCGACAGGACATGAGGGCATCATGATCATTCTTATAACAACAACATATATAGATTTTGTCATATGATTTCTTATGCTCAAGTAACAATCTATTCACAATGTTAGGTATTGATCATAAACTTCATTGAGAACTAACAAACTATAATCCCAGTCATTGAAGCAACTTCAATTTATCATAACAACGGAAAGAGTCAAGAATAGAGCTTTTCAGCAAGTCCACATACTCAACTATTATATAGTCTTCTACAATTGCTAACACTCACCCAATACTTATGGTTATGGAGTTTTAATCGGACACTGAGAAAGATAGGGGCTTATAATTTTGCCTCCCAACGTATTCACCTTTGGGTGATGTCAACAATAATAGTTCATGCTAACTTACATCCAATTGGATATATATATATCAGGATCTTTCCAACACGAGGTGCTTGCCAAAGGATAAAATGAAAAAGGGAAAGGTGAAGATCACCTTGACTCTTGCATAAAGTAAAAGACATAAAGTAAAAGATAGGCCGTTCGCAGAGGGAAGCAGAGATTGTCATGTACTTTTAGGGTTGGATGCACAGAATCTTAATGCAAAAGAACGTCACTTTATATTGCCACTTGTGATATGAACCTTTATTATGCAGTCTGTCGCTTTTATTACTTCCATATCACACGATCGTATAAAGCTTATTTTCTCCGCACTAATAAGTCATACATATTTAGAGAGCAATTTTTATTGCTTGCAACATGACAACTTACTTGAAGGATCTTACTCAATCCATAGGTAGGTATGGTGGACTCTCATTGCAAAACTGGGTTTAAGGATATTTGGAAGCACAAGTAGTATCTCTACTTGGTGCAAAGAATTTGGCTAGCATGAGGAGGAATGGCAAGCCCAACATGTTGGACGATCCATGACAATATACTTTAACTAAGATGTGAGAAAACATAACCCATTACGGTGTCTTCCTCGTCCAACATCAACTCTTTAGCATGTCATACTTAATGAGTGCTCACAATTATAAAAGATGTCCAAGATAGTATATTTATATGTGAGAACCTCTATTTGTTTATTACTTCCTATTAATTGCAACAATGACCAAAACTATGTTTGTCAACTTTCAACAACTTTTAAGTCTCATACTCTTTATATTTGAAGTCATTACTATCCATAAGATCAATGTGAACTCTTTTATTATTTTTATTCTTTCTATTTTATCAAGATCATAGCAAGATAGACTCAACACTAATTTTTATTATATAGCTCACAGACTCGAGTACATAGAAGGATCACAAAGCAAAACTCAAAACTAAATCATACCAAAACTTTATTCTACTAGATCAAGATATTACTAAAAGGATCGAACTAAGTAAAACGGTAAAGATAGGAGTGTGATGGTGATACGACACCGGGGCAACTCCCCCAAGCTTGGCAGTTGCCAAGGGGAGTGCCCATACCCATGTGATTATGTCTCCTTCTTCAGAGTTGGGGTTGTGATCTTCTTGGCGATGATGCCCCTCAGGATACGATTCTCCTCCTTGAGCTTATTTACTTGTTGCTTGAGGTCCATATTTTCCTTGCGGAGCTTGCCTGTGACAGCTAATGCTCCTTTTACCCAAGGATGCTGCATAGCTTCTAGAGAACAAGTGACACTCTTTTTCATATTTTCATAAGAAAGAAATTTAACATTGGAAGGGATGACCGAGTTTGGAATAGCTGAGCTCTGTAGTTCCCCCATCATGAATCCTGCTTGGAAGCGAGAGGTAACTTCTTGATCCTCCTCCATGGCATCTATCCTTTTCAAATCGGCCTCCATCTCATCCTTTGTTGATGGCCCAAAGTGATAAGCATCGCTGTTTGCTCCTGGACCTGGCGTCGGGTGGGACACCCGACTCTCCCCGACTGACTCTTCAGAAGACATCTTGCTCTAAATCTGTAACAGAAATAGCTCAAAATGAAAACAGAGGATTTTTGCGTGATACGGTGGTCAAAACCTTCGGGAGATTATATAATGAATGTTTACCAACCAAAAGAAGTAACGTGCAAAGAAACGGAGTCCAGGAGGCACACGAGGTGCCCACGAGCCAGGGGCCGCTCCCAGTAAGGGTGGGCGTGCCCTCCACCCTCGTGTAGGCCTCGTGTCCTTCCCGGATTACTTCTTGCTTTACTAAATTCTTAAATATTCCAAGACGGAGAAAATTGCCATTAGAATTGTTTTGGAGTCGGTTTACTTACCGTACCACATACCTATTCCTTTTCGGAGTTTGAAACGTTCTGGAAAGTGTCCCTTATGTATTCCTCTGGGGTTACGGTTTCAATAATATTAGTTTCAACATTTATAGGGTTACCTGAGATATGAAGTTTGATTCCTTGACTGTTCACCACCCTCGGACTTGTGCCTTCGAAGTTGTTGATTTTTATGGCACCAGAACAATAGACCTCCTTGATAACGTAAGGACCTTCCCATTTAGAGAGAGGCTTTCCTGCAAAAAATCTTAAACGAGAGTTGAATAGCAACACATAATCACCTACGTTAAACTCACGCTTTTGTATTCTTTTGTCATGCCATCTTTTAACTTTTTCTTTAAACATCTTGGCATTCTCATAGGCTTGGGTTCTCCATTCATCGAGTGAGCTAATGTCAAATAACCTCTTCTCACCGACAAGTTTGAAATCATAGTTGAGCTCTTTAATGGCCCAATATGCTTTATGTTCAAGTTCGAGAGGTAAGTGACAAGCTTTCCCATAAACCATCTTATATGGAGACATACCCATAGGATTTTTATATGCAGTTCTATAGGCCCATAATGCATCATCAAGTTTCTTGGACCAATTCTTTCTAGATCTATTGACAGTTTTTTGCAAAATTAATTTGAGCTCTCTATTACTCAACTCTACTTGACCGCTAGATTGTGGGTGATAAGGAGATGCAATTCTATGATTAACATCATACTTAGCAAGCATTTTACGAAAAGCACCATGAATAAAATGTGAACCACCATCAGTCATGAGATATCTAGGGACTCCAAACCTCAGAAAAATAACTTCTTTAAGCATCTTAATAGAGGTGTTATGATCAGCACTACTAGTTGGAATAGCTTCTACCCACTTAGTAACATAATCAACAACAACTAAACACTACTAGGGAAAAGCCTAGCAGCAGCACGGGTTTTGGCCCTCTCAGTAGCGCGGGTACCGGCGCTACTAATAAGGCGCTATAGCTAACGATATAGCGATGGCGTGTTGACACACGCCATCTTGCTACACATGAATAGCTGCAGCACTCTTTAGAAAAGGACGCCATCGGTATTATCTGCAGCGTCGTTTACGAGTAAGCACTCTTGGTAAGTCGGCGCTCTTGCTAAATCCCCTCGCTACTACTAGTTTTATTAGTTTTTTCCCTCAGATTTGTTTTTATTTGTTTTGCATTTGAATAGGCTTTATACAATAATCTTTAGCATATCATCCACATACAAATGTAATCATAGCATATACATACAATTAGTCTCATCAAATCATGTCATCATCATAATCATCATCCAACACAAAGTGGTCTCTCGTCATCAATCTCGAAAATAGCGATACAAGTCTCGATTACTTGCAAATACATCGTCATCCATCTAAACAATGATATACACGAGAATAGCTATCACTTTGAGTACATGAGTTTGTATCCCTCTCTCGCATTAGCGTGAACCTAAACTAAGTACTGTGTGTCGCTCGGAAACCGAAAACCGGTACACCTGGGCCTGACACTCCGGCCACTTGTCGTATATATACTCCTGGCGTAGCACTTCTTCGCCATTTATGATCTATGCACCTGCATCGTCACATGAGTCGATGATATGCAACATATATAGTTGAGAAACACAAAGAGACCAACTTGGCAAAAATAGAAACAACATATCATAAGCATAAATAACAAAGTTCATCGTACCCAAATGACCTAACTAGAGTGATTTTCGCTAGTCGAGGAAGATGGTTTAATTACATCACAAATAAAGTTTCACCGTGCATAACTCAAAGTTTTGTCATAAAAGAAAGTATGGACTAAACGGACACATTGTCATATATCGACAATCACTCCATCATGTCGTGCCATCCATCCAAGTCAGGGAGATAGTCATCGAGCTTTGTGAAAGGCTTCATGTCGAGACGCTGAGAGGCTATCCATGTTCGGACGTCTTCCCGTGACATTTGTCCTTCTGCATGGAACATCCCTGTTTTTCCGATGACCTCATTCATGATGATTTGGGCAAGTTCGCGCTGGATGTTATAGAACTCAGCTCGAAGTCGATGATCCTCGATATCTCCTATGTCCTTTGCCCATTGCGTAATATGGGCATCGCTAGATCTAGGTGCCATGTGAAGGTTACGGTGATCCGTCGGTACTCCAAAGCATGTGGTGTAGGACATAGAATCCATCATTAAGAGAATCATTCGGTTCTTTGGATGCTGAGAAGTTGGTCTTATGGTGAAGGCGGGCCTGCCGCCCTTCTCTTCTTGTCCCTAACCCTCCACCCCTTGCTTGGTAGTAAAACATAGCATTTATCGAGAACATCTTTGATGTGGGTGTAATCCTTTTGTGAATGTTCTTGACGAGTCCAAGTAAAGAGCGTGGGAGAATCGGGGTAGAGGATGATGAGGACGGCGCGCCGCTTGCAAGCAAAATAAGTACACCTCAAATTAATTAGCCTCCACCGTGCAAATGAATTATTGAAATCAAAGGAAGGATAGCAGCGGATGACTTACAGGATGATAAGGCACGAGAATCGCCTCCTTGTCCTTATTGGCGAGCATGAAACTGACGATGTAATCCCTCGCGTATTCACGATGTTGTGCACAGACTCCCAAGAAGGCCTCGTGCATGTAGTACGGGTCAACGACACAGATATGAGCTATCTGCTCAACCCCAATGATGTAGCTCATGTGCAAGGCATAAAGGCGGACAAAAGTAAAATCCAGCTTCTTCACGTGAAACATGTTGAATATGTAATCGAATCGGAGGAAGAACTTATCCGCGGGGAAGCCCTTGACGTACGACATTTGCTGCGGAACGTTAACCACGTAGAGTGGGTATCCTGGATCTTTCGAGGTGATGAGGCCTTTCTCTACCCGCAGCACATCGTCATGAAGTCTCCTTAGATCGCCGAATCTGGCCCGTAGCGCTGTTTCATGTAGGATTGGTTGACCGGGGATATGCCATTTATCCGCATTGGGGATATCTACACGGTCCCGGCCGAGGCTCTTTGGCGGCTGGATCATAGAATCAGCTTTTTGCCTTTCCTCGCTCTCTTCCTAGGCTTCTTTACCACCGGATGGTCGTCAATAACACGTTGAGGCGGTAATTCAGCACCGACTCATGATGCTCAAACCACGAGGAGGCGCCGAGATAGACATACCTTGTTCAGCGCCATCATCATCCTCATCCTCATCCATGGCGACGTCATCAGCCTCTAATGGAGCCACCGCTTACCCGTCCGCTATCACCCAACCGACACCCAACGCTAATTGGGTAGGTGGGGTGTTGATATTCATACCTTCTTTGAGGCTGCGTGCTCGTGGGTGTGCTCCCGGCCGCCTCTAGACGAAGCAGACTCTTTGGCCACAACAGGACCCACCCATTGCAACAATCACCAAGCCGCCGCGGGGTCTCGTCATCATCCCCCACTAGTATTAGAGGAGGCAAATTCTCGTGGCCCGGTTTGACACTGGCCACGGAAACCTTGAAGACGTTCGGGGGGATCAACTGGCTGTGGAACAATGGTCATGGCGTGTTTGTGTATCTTCTTCATTGCCGGGTCATTGTCTGGATCTTCATAATCCTTCTCATTCCAGCCCGGGAACAAGAATATCTGGTGAAACTTCTTTAGGAGGGAGCTCCTCATATTTTCTATCTTCTTTAGATTCTCATCATTGATGGTGGCGGTTGTCCGTATGATGCAGCCTATTTGATTGCCGTAGCACGTGCGCGCTTCCTCGGGCGCCTTTGGCTCAAAATTGCCGTTGTCCACCTCCGTCACCACCAGTCTAGTAGTCCTGAGTTTGTTAGGAACCCGTTGCCTCTTCGCTTTCGGTTCTACACCAGCTCCGCTCCCCGAGGCAGCGCCGGTCTCGATGCCGGTCTGAATCTCAGCGCCGGTGTCAGTCTCAGCACCGGTCTGCGTATCGGTCTCAAAGACCGGTCGTGTGTCGGTCTCGATCCCGATGCGGGCCCAGCAAAAACATCTGTTGATCGTCGGTAAAGCTAAAAAATTCGTCTTCCGCCCGGTAGACGTCGTCGCAATCACCAGAACCATGTCCTTCATCGTTGCTAGCCATGTTTCCTATGATTAAATCTAGTCAATTAATTCTAGACCTAATAAAATGAATAATGACATAAAAGGACTATTGTTTTGCAGGAATGTTGACTCCTTCCAGTGCGGCAAATCCGGGCACTCGATATGTTCTAGTTTGTAGCACAAGTCATGCCGAAATTCACGGAAATTTCGCATGACCTTTGCTAAAAAGTGGACAAATTGAGAACCTGAAATTTCTTTGGAGCAGAAATGAATCAACATTCCGCAAAACAAAGGCCACTCAGCATCATTCCCTAGAAACAACAAAGCCACCACTTGGGCACAATCGAACAACTTCAATGAAAAGATATAACATGACCACTTCAATGAAAAATAAAATTTGCCTAAATTCTTTTCCTTGAAAAATAGTGGTCTTTGAAAAATCAAAACCTTTGCCAATCTACTTAACCTAGCTTCTTAATCCAACGAACCTAATTAACCTACCTATTTAACCTAGTTAGTTAATCTAGTTTACCTAGATAATTAACCCTAATTAAACTAGTTAACGCAGCTAGTTCTCTGTCAAAGCCTAAAATAAATTTTTGCACTAATTAACATGGATAATTAACCTAATTAAACTAGTTAACCTGACTAGTTCTCTGTCAAAGCCCTAACTAAGTTTTTGCACTAATCTAGATAATTAACCTAATTAAACTAGTTAACCTAACTACTTCTCTGTCAATGCCCTAACTAAATTTTTGCCCTAACCTAGAACATTAACCTAATTAAACCGGCTAACCTATGCATGAGAGAGAGAGAGGGGTGGGGCTTCTGAGATGATGGCTCGGTGGTGGCGACGGAGGCAGTGTGTGTGGCGAGGAGGCGGGGCGTCTCCGGTGACGGTGAGGAGGTAGGGCGTCTCCGTGTGGCGAGAGAAGGTGGCGTCGACGGCGGCTTGGTGGCATTGACGAGGCCGCGCGCTCCGTGGCGTTAGGCGGCTCGGTGTCGTCGGCAGCGCCTGCGGCTCTGGTGGCGTCGTCGGCGGCGAAGTGTGGGGCGAGAATCGGGAGACGGCAATGCTGCAGGGGTGGGTTTGAGGGATTTAGGGGAAGTGGTGGCCGGGGGGAAACGGTTTTTTGGCTAAGTCAAACTTAGCGGTAGCGCGTTTCGCGAAACGCTATAGCTAAGTTAGCTATAGCGCTTTCCTCAAAACAGCTGCTGCTATAGCTAATTTCCTATTCTGCTTCTATAGCGGGGTCTAGGGCACGCTGCAGCTCACGTTAGCTATAGCGCCTCTTACAAACAAACGCTGTTGCTATGCCTTCCTCGATTTTTAAGCTTTTCGCTTATTTTGCTTTACATTTTATTTTTCCCTTTCTCCTTTTTCTATTTCTTTCATTTTCATTTAAATTTCTATTTGTTTTTCATCTTATTTTATTTCTGTTAGTAGTAGCGCTCTTCTTTGGAAATGCGCTGCTAACTGTGCTCTAGCAGTAGCGCGTTTTTGTTAAGCTTGCTACTGCTATGCGTAGCCTAGCATTCTGCCAATGGGAATATTAGTAGTAGCGCTTTCCTTACAACAGTTTGTGTCTGTAGCGCGGTTTTTATTTGCTTGCTACTGCTAAGTTTGTGTCTGTAGCGCGGTTTTTATTTTCTCGCTACTGCTATATAGCACTAGCGCAGTTTTTTGACCCGCGCTGTTGCTATATTTCTGTGTATAAGGTTTTCCCTAGTAGTGAAAATATGTGTATATCCATTAGAGGCAGGAAAAGGTCCCATATAATCAAAGCCCCGAACATCAAATGGTTCAATAACAAGACAATAATTCATAGGCATTTCTTGACGCCTACTAATATTACCAATTCTTTGACATTCATCACAAGATAAGACAAACTTACAGGCATCTTTGAAGAGAGTAGGCCAATAAAAACCGGATTGCAATACCTTATGTGCAGTTCTATCTCCAGCGTGGTGTCCTCCATATGGTTCGGAGTGACACTTGTGTAGGATCTGTTCCTGTTCATGCTCAGGTACACAACATCTAATAACACCATCTACTCCTTTATAAAGGTGTGGGTCATCCCAGAAGTAATGTCTTAAATCATAAAAGAACTTTTTCTTTTGCTGGTATGTGAAACTAGGTGGTATAAATTTAGCAACAATGTAAATAGCATAATTAGCATACCATGGAGCAGTACGAGAAGCATTAATGACCGCTAATTGTTCAACGGGAAAGCTATCATCAATAGGTAGTGGGTCATCAAGAACATTCTCTAACCTAGACAAGTTGTGTGCAACGGGGTTCTCAGCTCCCTTTCTATCAATAATATGCAAATCAAATTCTTGGAGCAGGAGAACCCATCTAATAAGTCTAGGTTTAGCATCTTTATTTTCCATAAGATATTTAATAGCAGCATGATTAGTGTGAATAGTAACTTTAGAATCAACAATATAAGGTCTGAACTTATCACAAGCAAATACAATTGCTAAGAATTGTTTTTCAGTAGTAGCATAATTTCTCTGGGCAGTATCAAGAGTTTTACTAGCATACTGGATAACATTTAATTTCTTATCAACTCTTTGCCCTAGAACAACACCTACAGCATAATCACTAGCATCATAATTTCAAAGGGTAAATTCCAATCAGGTGGCTGAACAATAGGGGCAATGATCAAAGCTTTCTTAAGTATTTCAAATGCTTCTACACAATCATCATCAAAGAAAAAAGGAATATCTTTTTGTAATAAATTAGTCAGGGGCCTAGAGATTTTAGAGAAGTCCTTAATGAACCTCCTATAAAAACCGGCATGACCAAGGAAACTTCTTATACCTTTAATGTCCTTGGGACATGGCATCTTTTCAATAGCATCAACTTTAGCTTTATCAACTTCAATACCTCTTTCAGAAATTTTATGCCCCAAGACAATGCCTTCATTAACCATAAAGTGGCACTTTTCCCAATTCAAGACGAGACTAGTGTCTCCACATCTCTACAAAACTCGATCAAGGTTGCTCAAGCAATCATCAAAATAGGATCCATAAATGGAGAAATCATCCATGAATACCTCATAAATCTTTTCGCAAAAGTCAGAGAATATAGCCATCATGCATCTTTGAAAGGCAGCAGGTGCATTACATAAACCAAAAGGCATACGTCTATAAGCAAAAGTACCGAAAGGGCAAGTAAAATAGTTTTTGATTGATCCTCCGCTGACACAGGTATTTGTGAGAAACCAGAATAACCATCTAGAAAGCATAAATGTGTGTGTTTGGATAGTCTTTCTAGCATTTGATCAATAAAAGGTAAAGGGTAATGATCTTTCTTAGTAGCTTTATTTAATTTACGGAAATCAATTACCATCCTATAACCTGTAATAATTCTTTGCGGAGTCAATTCATCTTTGTCATTAGGAAGAACAGTAATACCTCCCTTCTTAGGGATGCAATGGACAGGACTTACCCAATCAGTATCTGCAACGGGGTAAATTATACCTGCCTCAAGGAGCTTTAGTATATCCTTTCTTACCACTTATTTCATCTTCGGGTTTAGCCATTGTTGATGATCTCTAACTGGTTTGCAACCTTCGTCCAATTTAATTTTATGTTGGCACAGAGTGGGACTAATGCCCTTAAGATCATCTAGAGTATATCCAATAGCAGCATGGTGCTTCTTCAGAGTTTTCAATAATCTTTCCTCTTCTTGCTCTGAAAGGTTAGCACTAATAATAACAGCATATTTAAGATTATCAGGTAAAGGTTTGAGCTCAAACACGGGATCACCCTTGGGTGGAGGAGGATCCCCTAGGATTTCAATAGGCAAATTGTGTTTTAGAATAGGACCCTGTTGAAGGAATACTTCATCTATTTCCCTTCTTTCATTCATAAACATATCATTTTCATGGTCTAGCAAATGTTGTTCTAACTGATCAGTAGGAGGCACGACAATAGAAGTAAGACCAATAATTTCATCCTTACTAGGCAATTCTTTATCATGGGGTTGTCTACGAAATTTAGCAAAATTAAACTCATGAGACATATCTCCTAAGCCAATCGTAACAACATCCTTTTTGCAATCTATCCTAGCATTAACAGTATTCAAGAAGGGTCTACCAAATATAATAGGACAAACGCTATCTTGTGGGGAACCAAGAACAAGAAAATCAGCAGGGTATTTAACTTTCCCACACACGACTTCAACATCTCTAACAATCCCAAATGGTCTAATAGTATCTCTATTGGCAAGCTTAATTGTAACATCAATATCTTCCAACTCAGCGGGTGCGATATCATGCATAATTTCTTCATATAAGGAAAAAGGTATTGCACTAGTACTAGCACCCATATCACATAAGCCATGATAACAATGATCTGCTATTTTAACAGAAATAACAGGCATGCCTACAATAGGTCTATTTATCTTAGCATCGGGTTTAGCAATATTGGCAGCCTCATCACAGAAATAAATAACATGCCCATCAATATTATCAACCAAGAGATCTTTAACCATAGCAATACTAGGCTCAACTTTAATTTGCTCAGGAGGTGTATAAGTTCTAGTATTACTCTTACGGACCACAGTTGAAGCTTTAGCACGATCCTTTATTCTAACAGGAAAAGGTGGTTTCTCAACATTAGTAGGAACAATAGGATCATTATAAGTAATAGTCTTTTCTTCAACTGTAATAGGTACAACTACTTTTACTTCAGTGGGGGGGGGATTATATTTAAACCACTTCTCCTTAGGGAGAACAACGTGAGCAGCAAAAGAGTCACAGAAAGAAGCTACTAACTCAGAGTCAAGTCCATATTTAGCTCTAAATCCACAAAAAGCATCGGTATCCATAAAAGATTTAACACAATCAAACTTAGGTGTCATACCTGACTCCTTACCATCGTTGGAACCCCAATCTTCAGAGTTGTGTTTAATTCTTTCTAGTAAATCCCACTTGAATTCAGTAGTCTTTAGCATATAAGCACCAGCACAGAAAGTATGAAGCATGGTGCGATCATTGAGAGAAAGCCGAGCATAAAATTTTTGAATGATCATCTCTCTTGAGAGCTCATGATTGGGGCATGAATATAAAATTTACTTGAGCCTCCCCCAAGCTTGAGCGATGCTTTCTCCTTCACGAGGCCAGAAATTATATATGTAATTACGATCACGATGAACAACATGCATAGGATAGAACTCCTGGTGAAATTCCAACTTCAATCGTTTATAGTTCCAAGGTCCCGTATTGTCACATAGCCTATACCATGTCAATGCGTCTCCCTTCAAAGATAAAGGAAAGACCTTCCTCTTAACAACATCATCGGGAATACCCTCAAGCTTAAATAATCCACAAACTTCATCCACATAGATAAGGTGTAAATCGGGATGCAATGTTCCATCTCCTGCAAAGGGATTAGCTAGTAGTTTCTCTATCATACCCGAAGGAATCTCAAAGTAAACATTTTCAGTGGGTTCAGTAGGTTGAGGAGCAACTCTTTCCTCTACTGGTCGGGGCGAAGATGCCCCGAACAACCCCCTCAAAGGATTAGTTTCCATAGTAACAAGTGACAGAAAATTTCAGCACACTATATAAATGTTTCCTTACCAAGTTCCACTCACCAAAGGCGCTTCACTCCCCGGCAACGGCGCCAGAAAAGAGTCTTGATGACCCACAAGTATAGGGGATCTATCGTAGTCCTTTCGATAAGTAAGAGTGTTGAACCAAACAAGGAGCGGAAGGAAATGATAAGCGGTTTTCAGTAAGGTATTCTCTGCAAGCGCTGAAATTGTAGGTAATAGATATTTTTGTGATAAGATAATTTGTAACGGGTAACAAGCAACGAAAGTAAATAAAGTGCAGCAAGGTCGCCCAATCCTTTTTGTAGCAAAGGACAAGCCTCGACAATTTCTTATAATGAGAAAAGCGCTCCCGAGGACACATGGGAATTATCGTCAAACTAGTTTCATCACGCTCATATGATTCACGTTCGTTACTTTGATAATTTGATATGTGGATGGACCGGTGCTTGGGTACTGCCCTTTCTTGGACAAGCATCCCACTTATGATTAACCCCTATTGCAAGCATCCGCAACTACAAAAGAAGTATTAAGGTAAACCTAACCATAGCATGAAACTAGTGGATCCAAATCAGCCCCTTACGACATAGCGCATAAACTAGGGTTTAAGCTTCATCACTCTAGCAACCCATCATCTACTTATTACTTCCCAATGCCTTCCTATAGGCCCAAATAATGGTGAAGTGTCATGTAGTCGACGTTCACATAACACCACTAGAGGAGAGACAACATACATCTCATCAAAATATCGAACGAATACCAAATTCACATGACTACTAATAGCAAGACTTCACCCATGTCCTCAGGAACAAACGTAACTACTCACAAAGCATATTCATGTTCATGATCAGAGGAGTATTAATATGCATTACGGATCTGAACATATGATCTTCCACCAAGTAAACCAATTAGCATCAACTACAAGGAGTAATCAACACTACTAGCAACCCACAGGTTCCAATTTGTGGTTTTGATACAAAATTGGATACAAGAGATGAACTAGGGTTTTCAGAGGAGATGGTGCTGGTGAAGATGTTGATGGAGATTGACCCCCTCCCGATGAGAGGATCGTTGGTGATGATGATGATGATGATTTCCCCCTCCCGGAGGGAAGTTTCTCCGGCAGAACAGCTCCACCGGAGCCCTAGATTGGTTTCGCCAGGGTTCCGCCTCGTGGCGGCGGAGTTTTGTCCCGTAAGCATGCTTATGATTTTTTCCAGGGTAAAAGCCTTCATATAGCAGAGGATGGACACCGGAGGGCCACCAGGGGGCCCACGAGACAGGGGGCGCGCCAAGTAGGGGGGCGCCCCCCACCCTCGTGGCCAGGGTGTGGGCCCCCTATGGTACTTTCTTTGCTGAAAAATTCTTATTAATTCCAAAAATGACTTTCATGGAGTTTGAGGACTTTTGGAGCTGTGTAGAATAGGTTTCCAATATTTGCTCCCTTTCCAGCCCAGAATTCCAGCTGCCGGCATTCTCCCTCTTCATGATAAACCTTGTAAAATATGAGAGAATAGCCATAAGTATAGTGACATAACGTGTAATAACAGCCCATAATGCAATAAATATCGATATAAAAGCATGATGCAAAATGGACGTATCACCTACCTCTACCTGTTGATTGAGATTCATGGGGTTTCTATCTTGGAGTGTAATACGAACTCTTAATGTAACAGAACTATGATGAGAGACCCCTCTTGGGGTGCCAACAACCCCCTCTTCAAGCCCCTGCCTACTCTCCAGCGGCCGTGCATGGTGTGGTGAGAGACCCCTCTCTCTCCCCCAGATCTCATCTGGACAGCACTTGCAATTGATGAATACACATTGTCTTTTAGGAGACGACACACAAGTCACCAAGTACCTGCACAAACAATCAAGAACCTTGCAACTAACGCGATAAAGGGGTTGTCAATCCCTTCACGATCACTCGCAAAAGTGAGATCTGATAGAGATAATAAAGTAAATATTTTTCATATTTTTGTTGTATAGATTGGAAAGTAAAGATTGCAAAATAGTAAATGAGATGCGATATAATGGAAAAGATATATAATATAATAGGAAAGAGACCCGGGGGCCATAGGTTTCACTAGTGGCTTCTCTCGAGATAGCATGTATTACGGTGGGTGAACAAATTACTGCCGAGCAATTGATAGAAAAGCGCATAGTTATGAAGATATCTAAGGCAATGATCATGAACACAGGCATCACGTCCGTGTCAAGTAGACCGAAACAATTCTGCATCTACTACTATTACTGCACACATCGATCGCTATCTAGCATGCATCTAGAGTATTAGGTTCATAAGAACGGAGTACCGCATTAAGCAAGATGACATGATTTAGAGGGATAAACTCAAGCAATATGATATAAACCCCATCTTTTTATCCTCGATGGCAACAATACAATGCGTGCCTTGCTGCCCCTACTGTCACTGGGAAAGGACACCACAAGATTGAACCCAAAGCTAAGCACTTCTCCTATTGCAAGAAAGATCAATCTAGTAGTCCAAACTAAACCGATAATTCGAAGAGACTTGCAAAGATATCAAATCATGCATATAAGAATTCAGAGAAGAACCAAATAATATTCATAGATAATCTTGTTCATAAATCCACAATTCATCGGATCTCTGCAAACACACCACAAAAGAGTATTACATCGAATAGATCTCCAAGAACCTCGAGGAGAACTTTGTATTGAGAATCAAAGAGAGATAAGAAGCCATCTAGCTAATAACTATGGACCCGAAGGTCTGTGGTAAACTACTCATGCTTCATCGGAGAGGCAATGGTGTTGATGTAGAAGCCCTCCGTGATCGATTCCCCCTCCGACAGATCGCCGGAAAAGGCCCCAAGATGGGATCTCACGGGTACAGAAGGTTGCGGCGGTGGAAAAGTGGTTTTGTGGCTCCCCCTGATGTTTCTAGGGTATAAGAGTATATATAGGCGAAAGAAGTACGTCGATGGAGCTACGAGGGGCCCACGAGGGTGGGGGCGCGCCTACCCCCCTGGGCGCACCCTCCTGCCTCATGGCCTCCTCGTGGAGTCTCAGACTTCTACTCCAAGTCTTCTGGCTTGCTTTCGGTCCAAGAAAGATCACCGTGAAGATTTCATTCCGTTTGGACTGCATTTGGTATTCCTTTTCTATAAAACTCTAAAATAGGCAAAAAAAACAAAAACTGGCACTGGGCCTCCGGTTAATAGGTTAGTCCCAAAAATAATATAAAAGAGCATATTAAAGCCCATTAAACATCCAAAACAGATAATATAATAGCATGGAACAATAAAAAATTATAGATACGTTGGAGACGTATCAGTACACAACTCACTATGCGCCAAGTGGGGCCTCCTTTCCATGGCCTTGCACGCACAATCCATGGACATCTTGGCACTTCACATTTAACCGTGTAACGCACCTTCACGTCTGAGTTGGCCACTCTATGTGGACGATAATGCCTAACCGAGTAGTTGTTGAGCCACATCTTCAATTCCAAGAAGGATTCAAACTCACAACCGGGATATATCCCATTCTTGCCGTCTTCCAAATCACGGTGAGAACTTGGCCTACCTCCAAGAGATATACATTTGCCACCATCTACAACGGCTTCATCCGCGAGACAAAGATCCTTGAACAATGGTGTCTTGTGATCCCGCCCGAATACCTTCTTAAATGCTTCGGCCTCCTTGGCGTGACCCCCCGCCTCATCAACTTCTTCATCGGGACCATCGTCATCTGAGTCCGATGCATATGAACGGGAAAAGGGATGGATTGGTCCATTGTCTCTTGCATATGATATTGGTCGAGATCACCCACATTGTTGTCATGGAGATCAACTTCATTGTCATCCTCCTCGTACTCATCATTCTCTTCAAAAGCTTCATTTTGGTTGTTTGAAATCGGGCTCAATTTTTTCCAAACTTGTTGCGCCAAATGAGGTTCACTCATTTGATCTTGGTTCATGGGTGGGGGAGTACTAGCAACCAACGGGGAGGGGTTCTGGTTCAAGTCCAAATGCAAACTAGACTCAACCTTCTTGGGGGCAAATAACTCAAGAGCCTTGTCTAGAGATTCGGCAACCGTCTCCTTGTATGCAATCCAACGTTGCTCCGAGTTCACACGCATTGTCTTCCAACGGATGTGCATTCCAAAACCAACATTATGCCTTCCCTCGAACCCAACAACGTAACTTGGGTCCATCCAATTCAAATCCTTCCTCACTTGTTCCAATACATTTGCATAGCTAGGACTACTCTCAAACACAATTTCAAGCTCATCCGGGTCCGACTCAACATTGCCTTTCAACAAGGCCTCTTTATCCACATGATGAACATAAACACATGTTCCTCCCATCCCTACAATAATAATAAAAACACATATATCAAGTAAGTACTTAACCCAATATTTGCACAAAATACATAAGCCCTAACATATATATGAAACAATAACCCTAACCCCCACTTAACAATAACCACAACCCTAGCATAACCCTAACTCTAACCCCGACATAAAAACACACATAACCCGAACCTTAGCATAGTATGAAGCCTAACCCTACCAAATTAGCAAAGAAACACAACATGTTTCAACACACATTTCCAAATCCAAGCATAAACTAGGGTTTCCCCAAACTAGCAAGATTTGAGAAAATGTGACAATTCCTATGGGTGAAAAAGAGGGGATCGGAGGAGATTACCTTAAGGGAGGGGTTGGCTTCGAAATCCACGGTCAAATACTTCGGATTTGCAAGATTTGAGAGGGATTTGAGATGGGGGAGAGGGGGAGAGAGAAGGGGCGCTTAGCTCAGGGTGTGGGTGGGGTGGGGTGAGAGGGTGGGGCCAGCCTAAGTGACAAGCGGACAGTGCAGCGCCTTAGGTCCGCGCGCTGCACATTACACGTGTGGCGCCTAAGCTCTAGGCGCTGCACATTACAAGTGTGGCGCCTACGCATTAGGCGCTGCACGGCTGGATGTGGGGCCGCGCCTGGCCCCGGGCTGCCACACTGGCTGGGCGAGCGGCGCCTAGGACAAAGGCGCTGCATAGTGGAGTGCAGCGCTCGGCTGTCAGGCGCCACACAAAATGATCAGTCTGCGAATTTTTTTTAAGAGCAATTCAGATCGTGATTTGATTTCATCAACAGGTCAAATATGTGTTTTTTGCCCAGAAATATTGGCTGTATGGGAACTGAAAGTTTACCGCAGACGTGATGTTTTCTGTCAAATTTTTGAAGAAGTATTTCCTACAAATCTAACGCTCATTGTGGTGGTTTCGTGCAAGTAACTGTGTCTTACGACAGTCATTTGGAAAACAGTGAATCGGCAATATTTGACGTGGCAGAGAATGACCCTTATTAAGATGGCTTAGATGACTTTCAAGGATATCAAGCAGTGTGTCATGGTTGGTTCCCTTGAGTTTTGTACTCCCTCCGGTCCTTTTTACTCTGCACATTGGATTTGCCGAAAGTCAAACTTAGCTAAGTTTGACCAAATTTATATTAGAAATTATTAACATCTATAATATCTAATAAATATAATATGAAAATATATTCTGAGATGAATTTAATGATGTTTGTGTTGTTATGTAAATGTCAATAATTTTTTATATAAACTTGGTCAAAGTTGGATGAGATTGACTTCAGACAAACCTAATATGCAGAGTAAAAAGGAACGGAGGGAGTACGTAAATAATAGTAGTTGGCGTGGGTATGGGTGTGGGTGGAGTACGATGCACTGAAACTCGTGACGTGCCCGCATGCTCTGTGTGCCAAGTGCCAACTGACCGAGGCCAGAAGCCAGTAAAAGCACCTCTCCTAGTCACTCCTTAAGTCCCTGGAAACAAACACCCCTTAGTCACTCCTAGTCTGCTCGTAGTCTGCTCCTAGCCAGCTCCTAGCCTGCTAGGGCGACGTTGATAGCTAACCACCACTCTTGATTACCACTGTTACGAAATACTCCACCTTGTTCCTCTAGCAGGAGAAATGCGTTTTGGAGGTCGAGCTCCATGGAGGCCTTTATTTTTAAAAAATTCAAATTCAAACTTTTATTGTTTAAAAATTTCTGAAAAAAATATGCGTATGTGTAAGGATGTAACTCACATGTGTGTAGAAATTCATGATGAAATACCTTGAGTTGCGACCTGTACAAGAAAAGACAAATTTATGGTATGGGAGCATGATGTGTTAAACAGCCCCAGATTTGTCTTTTTTGCACAACCCTCATTTGAATGTATTCTGAACTGAAAATTTCACACACGTGTGCGTAATGCCTTCATGTATACCTGTATTTTTTTCAGAATTTTTTGAAATGTAAAAATATGAATTTCGATGAAATTTCAAATTTGAAATTGAAGGCCTCACTGGAGGCCGAGCTTCAAAAGGGATTTCCGCTCTAGCAGGGTACTATAAACCTTGTTCCTCTAGCAGGGTACTATAAGTGGAGGATGTATCCAGTGCACCGGCGTAATTCATGTACCCAATGCACCGATGCTGGATGAGCCATTGGATAGAAAACCGAGGGAGACGAGGCTGGCCAGAAAGATGGATAGTTGGTACAGATGACAAATAGGGTATGTTTGGTTTACAGCCAACTGTGACCACACCAAAAATTTGGCTTGCCCGTGAGATCTTTTGCCCTGAGAGTCCTCCGTGCTATTTTCGCCAACATGCGGGCGCGGCGAGCGCGAGCAAAACGCTCGCCAAAAGATTGGCAGGCAGGCTCTCTCCATACGTGGCTACTGTTTCCCGTTATTATTTATGGTTAGCCGGATTAACCGCTAATTAATCGCCAACGGAAGCACAACGACGCCCACGTACTTAGCGGCTGTTTGGATATTTTTAGAGGTGGTTGTTTGGACTTCTTTTTTCTTCTAAAATTTTGATTGTTTAGATCTACTAATCCATTACAAGCAGTCATGTAACTAGTCCAGCTCCTCGCAAGAAAAGTTGTTACTCCAGTTTATTAGTACTAACAGAGCTGCCTACTACCGAAAAATCGTTTTTTTTTTCTCAAAAAGGGGGTTTCCTGAGGAAAAGAAAAGAATTATTTGTGACAAATGTAACGTCGCGTCTGGTTTCCTTTAATCGTATTGTAGCTAATTACAAAGATTACATGACTTTTTTATTGACTCGAGAAAAATGAAGCACCGATCAATATTAAATTTCCAAAGTTTACCACCTTGGTTGGCAGCAAACCAAATGGTAGCTCGCGGATTTTGCCAAAAAATTGGCATGTACAATGGTTGCAAACCAAACAAAAACAACTTACCAATTTTTTGGTCATGCCCTAGCTTTGGCCATGCCAAATTTTTGGTGAGGCTGATCGGGGCACAAACCAAACACACCCATAGTCCTTCTATTGTTCAGGAAAAAAAACACTCCAAATCTCACATTCTCACTCTTTCATCAATAAAGTTGTTTGCTTTTTTTGTCCAAATAAAACCTGGTCGTATATTTTGAATTCGTAGTCCAATTTTGGAACTATTTTGACCAACATCTTTGTTTTAATGAGATCGTTGAGCATGCATCAAGTTTTGAGTAGAGTTTAAAAGGCAAAAAAAAGTATAGAAAAGATATTCAACATTGATCTTGTTTCAAAGGTCTTGTCAAGACAAATATGGCAATCAAAACCGATCAAAAATCGGACATTTGATTTAAAATATATCACTCGTTTTGTGCTTGAGGCCAAAAAGAGAAGCTTGATGTACATTTCTACTAATAGGAGTGAGAGATGTGGAGTGCGGGTTGATTTTTATAAAGTGAAGGGTTGTGTTAGCAAAAGTGGTATAGTCTGACTTATGACCAAATCTGGGCCATTCTTTTCTCATCTATTGTCCCAGAAGCTACTGGTGCATTGGTTGCACATATAAGTGAGCATGAGAATGAGCTCCAGAGTCCAGAGTCGTCCTCTGCTGCATCAACAAAGCCATTCTCGAGGGAGAGCGCCCAGCCCAGCCGTCGAGGGAGAGCTTGGAGCAAGATCCCATAGCCGCAGTCGTCATCTTCTCCTTGGAGGGAGATCGTCCTTGATGGAACTCTTGGCAATGGTAATGCCACACTTCTCCATTGCTTTGTCCCTCGCCACATCTTGCTGCTTGTTTCTTGTTTTTCCATCGACCTTTGATTCTGATGAAGAAACACGAATATAATCTTCGGGATGTGAATCACTTTTTGCGTTACTGCAGGGAGTTTCGTCCCCATCGGCACACAGCTGCTGTGCCTGGCAGAGGTGGTCCAAAGCACTTTTGGGCCCGGGGGTTTTCATACTAAACTTTTATACTTATTTTAAACTAAGTGTACCATATTACAGTTGTAATTAATATTTTTTATTACTTAGCCAGATAAAATGTTTTCAAATAACAGCTATATTATTCATTGGTATGCAGTTATAAAGTATATCATTGAAACTTTTAATTATACAAAATGAAATTTTTATGATGTACCAAAAATTTTCTTTATTGTTAAAAGATCTTTCATATTTATTTTTCTAATATTGCATAAACGATGTAGTGTATACACATTTGCATATTTATTTTATGATATATATATATATGCGTGTGTTCATATATCTTTTAATATTATATTGAATATTATAATAGAGATTTCTAAATCATAGACACATTAACAAATATTTTTATATTGCTTTCTATGCCCTAGGCAGTCATTTCATGGAAACTTCTAGGGCATAGAAAATGTGGCTTGCAAGTTGGGTTTTGTAATTTGAAAAACCAAAAATGTTGTTGATTATACTTTTACGCATGATTCCGTTACCTAACATGCTTGTCCAGATTCATTTGGTTTGATTTGTGCAAATGAGATGCCCACATGTTTATCAAATTAAAAATTGTGCATTGGTTTAAACATTGAAATCTAGTTATCATCATTTCCATTATGATACGTAAAGAGAGACTAATGTATTTGAACTCAACTTCGCCAGTCGGATTGGTTTGCCTATGCGTGATATAGCTTATCAGTATGTGGTGTGAACATACGCTTCTGCAAATTGAGTCTATTCTATCCATTTAATCATCTTTTAGATGTAATGTATACTTGTATAGTTCTTACTAGTATAAGTTTTAGTTGGGCCCCTCCCTCCTTGGGGCCCGGGGTGATCGCCCCTTGTACGGACCTATGGGCCGGCCCTGGTGCCTTGGGGCCTTCATCGCCAGCATTGCAGCAATAGGCATGAAGATCGGGCACGAGCCGAAGTCGTTGCGCACTTATGTTCTCACTATATAAGTGAGCATGAGCTCAGAGTCCAGAAAGCCGTCCTTTGCTGCATCAACAAAGCCATTCTCGAGGGAGAGCGCACAGCCCAGCCGTCCTCGAGGGAGAGCGCTTCTTCTTTGTTGGAGCAAGATCCCGCAGCCGCAACCATCCTCTTCTCCAGTGGTGGAGCTAGCCAAAAATCTTTGGGGGCGTGTTTGGGGGGGATGCTAAAAATGTTCTAATCTAAGTCTTCCTAAAAAATTTCTTCAGAAATTGGTCAAAGGCTGCCCCCCTGGCCCCAACATAGCTTCGCCACCGCTCTTCTCCTTGGAGAGAGAGCGTCCTCGATGGAACTCTTTGGCAATGCTAATGCCACTCTTCTCCAGTGCTTTGTCCCTTGCCACATCGTGCTGCTTGTTTCTTGTTTCTCCATCGATCCTTTGATTCTGATGAAGACACGTGAATCTAATCTCCGGGATGTGAATCACTTTTTGCGTTATTGCAGGGAGCTTCGTCCCCGTGGGCACCCAGCTGTTGTGCCTGGCATGAAGATCGGGCACGAGCCGAAGTCATCATCGTACGCTCTGCCATCCAAGTGTACCGCCGGCAACGACGTGTACGACGCACTGTATCTCTCTTGCTTCACTACACTGGTGTGTTGCGCTGGGCAGGCCAGCTGTGTCACTCTTTCCATGTGAGTGCTTCGCGGCAAGAAGACGGTTGACGAGCTATCGGCCTCATGCGTGAAGTGGTGCCGTGGGATCATGTTCACCGGGGTGGTATTCTGCCTCCTCTCCTTCATCTTCTTCACGAGCATCGTCGACCACTTCGTGTTTGCCAAAGTTAATTTTTTTTCATGTCTGCCATGGCCAACCAAGGTGATGTTCATAGTTGGAAACCTTGCTCTAGTCCTTGTTTACTCGGCGATATGTGCAGCAGGCGCTTACATCAGCGCCCAGTGCACTTAGCCCCTCTGCTTGATCTTCTTCACTTAGCCTCTCTGCTTGATCTTTTTTGCTATATTCTGTAAATTTGTTGTTATGTACTGATATTATGTCGAGATGGATCTGGATGGCTAATAGTAGTACTTGAACAGATGTCGAGATGAATTTGTAGTTCTTCAAATCCACTGGAAAGATCCCTTGCTTGAAGTTTAGATTGCCGCGGTCGGGTTGCTGCTGGTTGGAATTTTCTCTTCCCAATGACCTGCTGTTGTCCTTCATCAGTTACTCTATTTTGTAGATCTGTGAGATATGGTCCTACAATTCCGTGAGCCCGATGATGGCTGTGCTCTGTTGAATTTGTGAGCTATGGTCCTCGAATTCTAGGTTGTTCATCTATGTTGTGTTGAGTTTTGCGTTTGCTGTTCCCATCCATGTGTTTGCGTCAGGCTTTGTGCTTGTGAATGCGTAATGTTGGGGCAATTCTAGAGTATTGTCTGCAATATCCTGTCTTTGAAGAGTTAGATTTAACTTTATAAGGTTATTATTAGTTCTTATATTTTGCTTCCTATATTGAATTTTTTAGTGGTTGTTCCGTTATTTGTTCTGTTAGTTTGCTGTAAATTGAGTGAGTTGTCTCTGTAGGTTATGTTTAGGTTAATTTCCACAACATTTAAAAGTTATTTTGCTGTACCTCATGGATGAATTGCAGTCTGAGAGTGGCTCTTAATCCTTGATAAATTAGGTGGTTACTTAGTGTTACTTTGTTTTATGAGTAGTGGTGGTTATTGCTTGCATTACCTCTGCATGTTCTAGTTGGTCGTTTAACTATTTTTCTTGCATTAAGCATAATTACATTGTCACATTATTATATTTCTCCAGCAAAGGCTATTGTAGTTTTCAAGACCCTGCCAAGTTTTAACTGTTTTTTGTTACAATGCATTTCTGTATTATGTAGCTCATCGGTGTACTATGTAATATGTTCTCAGCTGATACTTTTTATTTACAGTAGCTATTCATTTTGTGGGCAATACTCACAGTTGCTACTGTGTTCTCGTGGATAGCTAAGACACTTACGGGTTGTTGGCTAGCTACTCAATTCAGACATGGAAGGAAAAGCTTCAGGGGTGTTAGGCGTGAGCTTTTTGGTGGCTCTCGCTCGCCTTTGTAGCTCTGAAATAAGAAGATGACTGATATGAGCATGTGTCGACATGCCTAGAACTTGCTAATAGGTGTGTGAAGTGTGGCTTGCATCCACCTGACCGCTTGCTTGTGTGGATTGATGAGTGTTTGCAATGGGTTTTGAAACACTAGTAGTAATTAAAGAAGCAGCCTTTATCTATGTGGCTGCAGTGTAAATGTGATCCTCTCCTCTTACGAGTGTTTGACCTGTAGTATTTAAACTAAAAAGCACTTGTGTGTGCCTGTGTGCTTGTTAAATATGCATTTCATATGAGCAAGGCAGCAGTCAACCCTTTAAATTCTATATTTTCTAGGGGGTTGCCTATGCTTATCAGTTTTGTGTTCTTTCAGTTAGTGGTTCAGCTAGTGCTAGTTTATGTTGTTAGGAAGAGGGAGTTGTTGAAATTCTCAGTGACATTTACAGAGGAATTACAGCAGTTTTACATGTAAGTTCACAGTAAATCGCATTGTAATTCAACTGCAAGTATACTGTAAATCTCATTGTAATTCAACTGTAATTTGCACTATAATACTACTGCTTTTTACTCTGTAAATCTAATGTAAAATGTCACTATATTTATGATGTGATTAGATTGTATATTACATTGTAAATCTGTTGCAGTTCACACAATTAATCTATTGAAATTACATTGCAAATCACACAATTAATCTATTGGTTACACTGCAAATTCTATTGTATTTGTTACATTGTAATTCCATTGTAAATTACACTGTAAATCTACTATAAATTACACTGTAAATCTTCTGAAATTACAGTGTAAATCACACTTTTAAGTTACTACAATTATGCCATACTTCTAGTGTTTATACTATATTTTACACTGCAATTGTACTGTAAAATACAGTGTAATTCAAACTGTAAAATAGCCTTCAACTGTAATTCAACTCTGAATGTATTGTTTGAGAGTGACTTAACCGTGTGAGTTCAGTTCATCATGTGTGATGGTTAGGTTTTTATCTTATAAGTTTACTGTAGTTGTTCCCTTTTTTCTGTAATTGTTACTGGAATAACATGATCTACTGTTTCCATTTTACATTGCTTATAGTCCAACTATGTGATTGTTTCCTGTAGTGAGTTCTTATATTTCTACTGCATTTATCAGTATAATTTCTGCTTTTCTATGCCATTCCTGTTTGAAAGTTCTAATGTATATATGGTTTACAGTTCTCTAGTAGTTTTATTTTCCCTGTAATCTTAGTGTAATCTGTTTCCTGATGTACACTTGCCTCGGTTCCTTTCTTTCGCAATTTTCACTCGCAAGTTGATTGAAAGTATTCTAATACGCAATATCCACTTGCAAGTTCCTTGAGGTATATCCACCTCAACTATATACCGGGGTGTAATTCATTCACCTTCAGTCTAATCGGTACATCAATGAAGTACAAAATAGTCCAATATTCTATCCGTGAACCAACATCCCAGTTCGTACATTTTTATTTTTACAGTTTACGGGTTGACACTAGCTATGTGACCGTTTTGGATGCTAAAGTCACATGTAAGAAGGCCTCAAATCCCTCTACCAAAATCTAAGTTGAATCACAAGTCGTGCACAATAGTGCCCCGCAACCAAGGTCATCGGCTTGGAATTGAAAGACGTGAATAGTTGGACCACATGACCATCGATGATGGTGGCATACAGAAGTGGCAACACTTGAATGAGTGCTTGCCGCATGCGAGGAATTTGTTCTCCCCTTGCAACGCGCGGGTCTTTTGCTAGAAAAGGTGTCTCTCAATAAGGATTAAATTAGTGGAATTGATATAGGGGTCTGCCCCTACATTGTACGTTGTTGCCCATCTCAACTTTTTCCATGGGTACGCCCCTGCATAATGAAAATTGGGGGGGGGGGGCTTGGCCCCCTCATGATGTAAAAGTACGAACTGATTACGCCCATATTTTAGTCAGTATGGATGCTTGACTTGTTGGTTCATGAATATGGTCATGCATTCTTGCCCCCTCTAAAGTTTTTCGTTGGGTCCGTCCCTGGTCTTGCACAACTCATGCATCGTGTGTGCATCCATATGTTCTGCAGTGCTACTTTCACTGGTGGGGACAGCCCCCAGGGGCAGTGGGGCAAGGTCCGAGTGGTGCCTTGAACGACAACAGCAGTGGCGCCAACATCCTCCCCGTGGTCGGAACCGTTGTGCTACCTAATTAAGCAGAGGCCATTGCTGACGGGGGCGGAAGTGCTCTTGCCAGGGGCGCCACAGGCCCAGGTGTTCCATCTGCAACCCCAATATTCTTCGGCAGTGGCAAACTGACCAACAGTGGCGAACGGACGAGCAGTTGCAAATACCTTACTACTTGCTTTGATTTTCTTCCTTATGGCTTGAAAGTAGCACCATGAACATACTGAATCTTTACGATGCATGAGTTGTGCAAGACCAGGGGCGGACCCAACGAAAAACTTGAGAGGGGTGCAAGAATGCATGACCATATTCATGAACCAACAAGTACTAAAATATGGGTATAATCAATTTGTACTTTTACATGAGGGGCCAAGCCCCCCCGCATTTTCATTATGCAGGGGCGCACCCATGGAAAAAGTTGAGATGGGCAACAATGTAGGGGCAGACCCCCTATATCAATTTCACTAATTCAATCCTTATTGAGAGACACCTTTTCTATGAAAATTGCACTATTATATGCTTATTTTGCATATTATATATTAAGAAATTGTGTTGTGTGCAAACATTCATTTTTATTTTTCTTAAAGGGTAATAGCAACGACACTAATTTAATAGTATTCTTACAGAACTTCTTTATTTTTATTTTTTTTGTTTCTATTTCATTTTCTTCGTATAGAAAACTACACATATTTTAGGCCTACATATGCCTTTCAACACCATCCCATGTGAAGCTTAATTGAACTCTAACTTCGTGCATATACACAAACCTCATACCATAATAAAGTTTCATTGGACCGATCAATCAAAATTAACACAAAGAAAATATATCTATGAGTTCCCAACACCTGTGTGTAGCTTTCAGGTTCTGTTCAACAAAATATACTACTATATCTAGCTACTTGTGCTCTGAGCCAAGGAAGACATCTGAAGCATGCACGCAATCATAAGAACTCAAGATGGTCGCCGCCGGCTAGTACATATGTGATGTCGAACCAATCTTGACGTCGAGTGATTTCCTACTAGTAGGTTTGCTTGTATGTCTATAAGTAGTGAAGTACACACCCTACCCCTTTGTAACATGCGTAACCGTGAGAGATCAATAGAAAAACATTAGGTATGATATGTATCGGTTGCCACCAATCAAGCCTCGCTTTGGTGTGTGTGACTGTATTATGAGACAATCGGCTAGATATCAATCAGTCGTGCTTTGTTGTATGCGTTCGTATTTTGATATCGGTGGAAAGAATTCATCAAGTCCAAGGAAGCTGGCTTTAGATGTGCCTGCTTGTCAAGAAAAAAAAAGAGCGACCGGCCAAAATTGTAAATCAGTCACTTGACCCCTAGCCAGACCTAACTGCAAAAGGACAAAGTTTTGGCAATACACAACACAGCTTGTTGGCAACATATTACATCATAAATAAAAAACACAATGCGTGCACCCAAAAGTAAAAGGAAAGAATACAACATATTTCAAATATTGTCGGGAGACTACATAGTCTGTGCGACTGCATAAGCGGCAAGGCCAGACTTCTATAATTTCATCACATGCGTGGTGGTCGACGTGTGTATATGAAATCTGGCCACTGAGATCGAGTTAATTGGATGGATGATCAAGCAAGGTGTGTAGGATGCATCAATTCTTTTGGTTTTGGGTTGCTTCTTCAAAGTTTAGACTAGCATGGCGCTTCTAGAAATACACAAGGAGCTTAATTGAGTGGGGGCATGGTAATAAACTGAGTGGAGGCATATGTGGTATACATGATACTACCAATTATAAGTGGAAGGAAAATTTGAGTGGGGAAACCTGCCCCCACAGCCTCACACGTGGGTTCGCCCCTGGCCCGTCTGGCAGGCCAAGGCATGCATACACAACCGTGCCTGCGCTCTGAAGCCACGCCACCACACCACGAACCAATTTCACTAGAAAAATATGTGAAAACCTATTTCAATAGAGATATGTGAAACCAACCTATTTCATTACAAACCTATATTAACCTTAATATGAAACTGAAATGAAATTTTTGAAACATATTATTTAGAAATCTAAAACTGTTTATCTCAAAAGAGTGAAACATGTTATTTTAATGTGCAATTGAAATAGTTGTCTTTTTTGTGAAATGGCCCACTTAAAAGTGAAATGTAGGTTCTCAACTGTGAAATAGCAATCAGAGAAAATAAAATTGTAATGCATATTTGTGTAATTGATTATTTAAAAATGTGAAACAATTTATTTCAAAAGAGTGAAATAGTTTATTTAAGAAATGTGCAATTGAAATAAATGTATTTTGTGGAACAACCCAGTGAAATGTAGAATGTAAACTTGTGACTGGTTATATGGAAATGTGTAACACTCTTTTCAGAAGAGTGAAATGTAGAATGTAAACTTGTGACTGATTAAACTTTTGGATCCAATCGGTCCCTTACCGAATAGCGCATAAACTGGGGTTTAAGCTTCTGTCACTCTCGCAACCCACCATCTAATAACTACTCCACAATGCATTCCCTTAGGCCCAAATATGGTGAAGTGTCATGTAGTCGATGTCCACATGACACCACTAAGAGAATGACAACATACACATCATCAAAATATCGAACACCTATCAAATTCACATGATTACTTGCAACATGATTTCTCCCGTGACCTCAAGAACGAAAGTAACTACTCACAAATGATAAATATGCTCAAGATCATAGGGGTATTAAATAGCATAACAGATCTGAATATATAATCTTCCACCAAATAAACCATATAATAATCAACTACAAGATGTAACCAACACTATTAGTCACCCACAAGCACCAATCTATAGTTTTGATACAAAGATTGAACACAAGAGATGAACTAGGGTTTGAGAGGAGTTGGTGTTGTGAAGATGTTGATGAAGATAGCCCTCTCCAAGATGGGAGAGTTGTTGGTGATGATGATGATGATGATTTCCCCCTCCGGGAGGGAAGTTCCCCCGGCGGAATCGCTCCGCCGGAGGGCAAAAGTGCTCCTGCCCAAATTCCGCCTAGCTTCGTCCCGAATGTCCTCCCCTGATTTTTTCTTGGTCAAAATGACTTATATACTAGAAGATGGGCACCAGAGGTGGGCCGAGGAGGGCAACACCCACCAGGGCGCGCCTGGGCCTCCTGTCGCGCCCAGGTGGGTTGTGCCCACCTGGTGGCCCCCCTCTGGTACTTATCTGCTCCAATATTTATTAAATATTTCATAAAAAATACTCGGAAAGTTTTAGCTTATTTGGAGTTGTGCAGAATAGGTAGCTTGACGTAGCTTTTTCAGGTCCAGATTCCCAGCTGCCAGAATTCTCCCCCTTGGGCATACCTTGCATATTATGAGAGAAAAGGCATTAGAATTACTCCAAAAAGCATTATTATACAATAAAACGACAAAAATAACAGTAGGAAAATATAATGCAAAATGGACATATCACACACCACATTCCAAATTTCCTCCGAGAATGGAGCAGTTCAAAACTCATTTTCTACCCGTAAGATTTGTTGGATGACATCACGTATAGATCCATCTAGCAAAAAAACCGTTAGCTACTGGTCCAAACTCATCTTTGTAATACTTGGTAATGAACTCTTTGAGGGGGATGTCTCCCTTGATTTGGCCCTCATTCTAGTCGAGCATGAAGATACATTTCTTTATATCCCTCGATTTGACCCTCATTCTAGTCGAGCATCAAGATACATTTCTTGACATCCCTCGATTTGACTTACGTTCTAGTCGAGCAAGAAGATGCATTTCTTTTTATGTTTGTGATTGGACAATCAACGCCACGCCAGAAACAACAAACGAGGTGCGCTAAGCCGGGGAACTGCCCTAACACCAAATAAGGTTGTCGCATCATCCACACGACCACATCTGATCGTCGCCACAAATAGCAACTTAGGCTCGCCAACCAGCACCCTGAAATCCACCGAGCTCCACGTGCCAGATCCAGCTGCGACCACCCGCGGAAACCCCATTCGGAGTCACCAGTGTGGGATCCAGCTGCCAGCGCACCGGCTGACCTCCGCGCCACCACAATGTAGCTTGAACCGGGTTCCTGAGACACATGCTCAAATTGGTCCCACAAGGTAGCAACCACCACAACACCTCCCACATCTGTCACGAGCCTCCACTAATGTCAAGCGCCACCACCGCCTCGAGGATGGTCGCCAACGCGGGACCAATAGCAGCCCAATGAGCGCCCACGGCTGTGAAGGAAATATGCCCTAGAGGCAATAATAAAGTTATTATTTATTTCCTTATTTCATGATAAATGTTTATCATTCATGCTAGAATTGTATTAACCGGAAACATGATACATGTGTGAATGCATAGACAAAACAACATGTCACTTGTATGCCTCTACTAGACTAGCTTGTTAATCAAAGATGGTTATGTTTCCTGACCATGAACAAAGAGTTGTTATTTGATTAACGAGGTCACATCATTAGTAGAATGATCTGATTGACATGACCCATTCCATTAGCTTAGCACACGATCGTTTAGTATGTTGCTACTGCTTTTATCCATGACTTATACATGTTCCTGTAACTATGAGATTATGCAACTCCGCTTACGGAGGAACACTTTGGTGCTACCAAACGTCACAACGAATCGGGTGATTATAAAGGAGTACTACAGGTGTCTCCAAAGGCGATGTTGGGTTGGCGTATTTGAGATTAGGTTTTGTCACTCCGATTGTCGGAGAGGTATCTCTGGCCCTCTCGGTAATACACATCACTAAAGCCTTGCAAGCATTACAACTAATGAGATAGTTGTGAGATGATGTATTACGGAACGAGTAAAGAGACTTGCCGGTAACGAGATTGAACTAGGTATTGGATACCGACGATCGAATCTCGGGCAAGTAACATACCGATGACAAAGGGAACAACGTATGTTGTTATGCGGTCTGACCGATAAAGATCTTCGTAGAATATGTAGGAACCAATATTGGCATCCAGGTCCCACTGTTGGTTATTGACCGAGAATACTTCTAGGTCATGTCTACATTGTTCTCGAACCGTAGGGTCCGCACGCTTAAGGTTTCGATGACAGTTATTATGAGTTTATGTATTTTGATGTACCGAAGAAGTTCGGAGTCCCGGATACGATCACGGACATGACGAGGAGTCTCGAAATGGTCGAGACATAAAGATTGATATATTGGAAGCCTATATTTGGAGTTTGGAATGGTTCCGGGTGAAAACAGGAATTTACCGGAGTACCGGGAGGTTACCGGAACCCCCCGGGAAATAATGGGCCATAGTGGGCCTTGGTGGAAAGGAGAAAGGGCCAGCCCTAGGTGGCAAGGCCTCCCCTTCCCTAGTCCTACTAGGACTAGGAAAGGGGCCGCCCCCTCTCTCTCTTTCCCCTCCGGTGAATCCTATTCCAACTAGGATTGGAGGGGAATCCTACTCCCGAGGGAGTAGGACTCCTGGCCAGCGCCTCCTTGGCCAGCCGGCCCCTCCCCTGCTCCTTTATATCACGGGGCAGGGGGCACCCTAGAACACACAAGTTTGATCTACGGATCGTTCCTTAGCCGTGTCGGTGCCCCCTCCACCATATTCCACCTCGGTCATACCGTCAAAGCTTAGGCGAAGCCTCGCCGGTGAAACATCAAGATCGTCACCACGCCGTCGTCTTGACGGAACTCTCCTCGACACTCGGCTGGATCGGAGTACGAGGGACGCCATCGAGCTGTATGTGTGTCAAGAACTCGGGCGCCGGAGTGACGCGCGCCGGATCGGTCGGATCGCGAGGAGAACGTCGACTACTTCCTCTACGCCAGATCGCTTCGCTTGGGTCTCTGAGGGTACGTAGACAACACTCTCCCTCTCGTTGCTATGCATCACCATGATCTTGCGTGTGCGTAGGAAAATTTTTGAAATTACTACGTTCCCCAACAAGGGCATCCGAGCCTAGGTTTTTATGGTTTGATGTTTTGCACGAGTAGAACACAAGTGAGTTGTGGGCGATACAAGTCATACTACCTACCAGCATGTCATACTTTGGTTCAGCGGTATTGTGAGATGAAGCGGCCTGGACCGACATTACGCGTGACGCTTACGCGAGACTGGTTTCACCGCCACGAGCACTCGTTGCTTAAAGGTGACCGGTGGGTGCTGTCTCTCTCACTTTAGTTGAACCGAGTGTGGCTACGCCCGGTCCTTGAGAAGGTTAAAAGCGGAGTCTATTTGACGAAGTATCGTTGTGGTTTTGATGCGTGGGTGAGATTGGTTCTTGCTTAAGCCCGTAGCAGCCACGTAAAATTTGCAACAACAAAGTAGAGGACGCCTAACTTGTTTTTGCAGGGCATGTTGTGATGTGATATGGTCAAGACGTGATGCTATATTTTATTGTATGAGATGATCATGTTTTGTAACCGGTTATCGGCAATCGGCTGGAGCCATATGGTTGTCGCTTATTGTATGCAATGCAATCGCCTGTAATGCTTTACTTTATCACTAAGCGGTAGAGATAGTCGTAGAAGCATAAGATTGGCGAGACGACAACGATGCTACGATGGAGATCAAGGTGTCGCGCGGTGACGATGGTGATCATGGTGGTGCTGCAAGATGGAGATCATGAAGCACAAGATGATGATGACCATATCATATCACTTATATTGATTTGCATGTGATGTTTATCCGTTTATGCATATTATCTTGCTTTGATTGACGGTAGCATTATAAGATGATCTCTCACTAAATTATCAAGAAGTGTTCTCCCCGAGTATGCACCGTTGCCAAAGTTCGTCGTGCCCAGACACCACGTGATGATCGGGTGTGATAAGCTCTCGTCCATCTACAACGGGTGCAAGCCAGTTTTGCACACGCAGAATACTCGGGTTATACTTGACGAGCCTAGCATATGCAGATATGGCCTCGAACACGGAGACCAAAAGGTCGAGCGTGAATCATATAGTAGATATGATCAACATAAGATGTTCACCATTGAAAACTACTCCATTTCACGTGATGATCGGTTATGGTTTAGTTGATTTGGATCACGTGATCACTTAGATGACTAGAGAGATGTTTTTCTAAGTGGGAGTTCTTAAGTAATATGATTAATTGAACTTAAATTTATCATGAACTTAGTACCGATAGTATCTTGCTTGTTTATGTTTGATTGTAGATAGATGGCTCGTCTTTGTTGTTCCGTTGAATTTTAATGCGTTCCTTGAGAAAGCAAAGTTGAAAGATGATGGTAGCAATTACACGGATCGGGTCCGTAACTCGAGGATTATCCTCATTGCTGCACGAAGAGTTACGCCTGGATGCACCGCTGGGTGCCAGCCCTCTGCCGATGCAACCGACGGCGTTAAGAACGTCTCGCAAAGCAAAGCTGATGACTACTCTATAGTTCGAAGTGCCATGCTTTACGGCTTAGAACCGGGACTTCAACGACGTTTTGAACGTCATGGAGCATATGAGATGTTCCAGAGTTGAAGTTAATATTCCAATGAATGCCCGGATTGAGAGATATGAAGTCTCCAATAAGTTCTATAGCTGCAAGATGGAGGAGAATAGTTCATTAGTGAGCACATACTCGTAATGTCCGGGTACTACAATCACTTGACACAATTGGGAGTTAATCTTCCGGATGATTGTGTCATTGATGAATTCTTCAATCACTGCCACCAAGCTACAAGGGCTTCGTGATGAACTATAATATGCAAGGGTTAGTAAAGACTATACCGAGCTCTTCGCAATGCTAAAAGCTGCGGAGGTAGAAATCAAGAAGGAGCATCAAGTGTTGATGGTCAATAAGACCACTAGTTTCAAGAAGAAAGGCAAAGGGAAGAAGAAGGAACTTCAAGAAGAACAGCAAGCAAGTTGTCGCTCAGAGAAGAAACCCAAGTCTGGACCTAAGCACGAAACGAGTGCTTCTACTGCAAGCGATCGTCATTTGAAGCGGAACTGCCCCAAGTATTTGGCGGATAAGAAGGATGGCAAGGTGAACAAAGGTATATGTGATATACATGTTATTGATGTGTACCTTACTAGAGCTCGCAGAGCACTGGTATTTGATAATTGGTTACATTGCTAATATTTGCAACTCAAAGCAGGACTACGGATTGCTTAACACCGCAAAGGACGAGGTGACGATGCGCGTGGGAAATGGTTCCAAAGTCGATGTGATCGCGGTCGGCACGCTACCTCTACATCTACCATCGGGATTAGTTTTAGACCTAAATAATTGTTATTTGGTGCTGCGTTGAGCATGAACATTATATCTGGATCTTGTTTGATGCGAGATGGTTATTCATTTAAATCAGAGAATAATGGTTGTTCTATTTATATGAGTAATATCTTTTATGGTCATGCACCCTTGAAGAGTGGTCTATTTTGATGAATCTCGATAGTAGTGATACACATATTCATAATGTTGAAACCAAAAGATGCAGAGTTGATAATGATAGTGCAACTTATTTGTGGCAATCGCTGTTTAGGTCATATCGGTGTAAAGCGCATGAAGAAACTCCATCTTGATGGACTTTTGGAGACACTTGATTATGAATCACTTGGCACTTATGAACCGTGCCTCATGGGCAAGATGACTAGAACCCGTTCTCGGCACTATGGAGAGAGCAACAGATTTGTTGGAAATCATACATACGAGATGTATGTGGTCCGATGAATATTGAGGCTCGTGGCGGATATCGTTATTTTCTCACCTTCACAGATGACTTAAGCGAGATATGGGTATATCTACTTAATGAAACATAAGTCTGAAACATTTGAAAAGTTCAAAGAATTTCAGAGTGAAGTTGAAAATCATCGTAATAAGAAAATTAAGTTTCTACGATCTGATCGTGGAGGTGAATATTTGAGTTACGAGTTTGGTCTACATTTGAAACAATGCGAATAGTTTCAGCAACTCACGCCACCGGAACACCACAACAGTAATGGTGTGTCCGAACGTCGTAATCGTACTTTACTAGATATGGTACGATCTATGATGTCTCTTACAGATTTACCGCTATCGTTTTGGGGTTATGCTCTAGAGACGGCCGCATTCACACTGAATAGAACACCGTCGAAATCCGTTGAGACGACACCTTATAAACTATGGTTTAGCAAGAAACCAAAGTTGTCGTTTCTTAAAGTTTGGGGATGCGATGCTTATGTGAAAAACTTCAACCCGATAAGCTCGAACCCAAATCGAGAAATGTGTCTTCATAGGATACCCAAAGGAGACAGTTGGGTACACCTTCTATCACAGATCCGAAGGCAAGACATTCGTTGCTAAGAATGGATCCTTTCTAGAGAAGGAGTTTCTCTCGAAAGAAGTGAGTGGGAGGAAAGTGGAACTTGATGAGGTAATAGTACCTTCTCCCTTACTTGAAAGTAGTTCGTCGCAGAAACCGGTTTCTGAGACATCTACACCAAGTAGTGAGGAAGTTGATGATGTTGATCATGAAACTTCGATCAAGTTACTTCGCAGAACCTCGTAGATCAACCAGAGTAAGATCCGCACTAGAGTGGTACGGTAATCCTGTTCTGGAAATCATGCTACTAGATCATGATGAACCTACGAACTATGAAGAAGCGATGGTGAGCCCAGATTCCGCAAAATGGCTTGAGGCCATGAAATCGAGATGGGATCCATGTATGAAAACAAAGTATGGACTTTGGTTGACTTGCCCGAGGGTAGGCAAGCAATAGAAAACAAGTGGATCTTCAAGAAGAAGACCGACGCCGACGGTAATATTATCGTCTACAAAGCTCGACTTGTCGCAAAGGGTTTTCGACAAGTTCAAGGGATTGACTATGATGAGACCTTCTCACCAGTAGCGATGCTTAAGTCTGTCCGAATCATGTTAGCGATTGCGCATTTTATGATTATGAAATTTGGCAAATGGATGTAAAGACTGCATTCTGAATGGATTTACGGAAGAAGAGTTGTATATGATGCAACCGAAGGTTTTATCGATCCAAAGGGAGCTAACAAAGTGTGCAAGCTCCAATGATCCATCTATGGACTGGTGCAAGCATCTCGAGTTGGAATAAACGCTTTGATAGTGTGATCAAAGCATTTGGGTTTGTATGCACTTTTGGAGAAGCTCAGATTTACAAGAAAGTGAGTGGGAGCTCAGAGCATTTCCGATATTATATGTAGATGACATATTACTGATCGGAAATGATATAGAATTTCTGGATAGCATAAAGGGATACTTGAATAAGAGTTTTCAATGAAAGACCTCGGTGAAGCTGCTTACATATTGGGCATTAAGATCTATAGAGATAGATCAAGACGCTTAATTGGACTTTCACAAAGCACATACCTTGACAAAATTTTGAAGAAGTTCAAAATGGATCAAGCAAAGAAAGGGTTCTTGCTCGTGTTACAAGTGTGAAATTGAGTAAGACTCAATGCCCGACCACCGCAGAAGATAGAGAGAAATGAAAGATGTTCCTATGCTTCAGCCATAGGCTCTATCATGTATGCAATGCTGTGTACCGACCTGATGTGTGCCTTGCTATAAGTTTAGCAGGAGGTACCAAAGTAATCCAGAGTGGATCATCGGACAGCGGTCAAGAACATCCTAAAGTACCGAAAAGGACTAAGGATATGTTTCTCGATATGGAGGTGACAAAGAGCTCATCGTAAACGGTTACGTTGATGCAAGCTTTGACACTGATCCGGACGATTCTAAATCGCAGACCGGATACGTATTTACACTAAACGGAGGAGCTGTCAGTTGGTGCAGTTCTAAACAAAGCGTCGTAGCGGGATCTACATGTGAAGCGGAGTACATAGCAGCTTCAGAAGCAGCTAATGAAGGAGTCTGGATGAAGGAGTTCATATCCGATCTAGGTGTCATACCTAGTGCATCGGGTCCAATGAAAATCTTCTGTGACAATCTCGAGCAATTGCCTTAGCGAAGAATCCAGATTTCACAAGAGGACCAAGCACATCAAGAGACGCTTCAATTCCATCCGGGCTTAGTCCGGTGGGAGACATAGAGATTTGCAAGATACATACGGATCTGAATGTTGCGCACCCGCTCACTAAGCCTCTTCCACGAGCAAAACATGATCAGCACCAAGACTCCATGGGTGTTAGAATCATTACTATGTAATCTAGATTATTGACTCTAGTGCAAGTGGGAGATGAAGGAAATATGCCCTAGAGGCAATAATAAAGTTATTATTTATTTCCTTATTTCATGATAAATGTTTATCATTCATGCTAGAATTGTATTAACCGGAAACATGATACATGTGTGAATGCATAGACAAAACAACATGTCACTAGTATGCCTCTACTAGACTAGCTTGTTAATCAAAGATGGTTATGTTTCCCACCATGAACAAAGAGTTGTTATTTGATTAACGAGGTCACATCATTAGTAGAATGATCGATTGACATGACCCATTCCATTAGCTTAGCACACGATCGCTTAGTATGTTGCTACTGCTTTTATCCATGACTTATACATGTTCCTCGTAACTATGAGATTATGCAACTCCGTTTACGGAGGAACACTTTGGTGCTACCAAACGTCACAACGTAATCGGGTGATTATAAAGGAGTACTACAGTGTCTCCAAAGGCGATGTTGGGTTGGCGATTTCGAGATTAGGTTTTGTCACTCCGATTGTCGGAGAGGTATCTCTGGCCCTCTCGGTAATACACATCATCAAGCCTTGCAAGCATTACAACTAATGAGATAGTTGTGAGATGATGTATTACGAACGAGTAAAGAGACTTGCCGATAACGAGATTGAACTAGGTATTGGATACCGACGATCGAATCTCGGGCAAGTAACATACCGATGACAAAGGGAACAACGTATGTTGTTATGCGGTCTGACCGATAAAGATCTTCGTAGAATATGTAGGAACCAATATGGGCATCCAGGTCCCGCTGTTGGTTATTGATCGAGAATAGTTCTAGGTCATGTCTACATTATTCTCGAACCGTAGGGTCCGCACGCTTAAGGTTTCGATGACAGTTATTATGAGTTTATGTATTTTGATGTACCGAAGAAGTTCGGAGTCCCGGATACAATCACGGACATGACGAGGAGTCTCGAAATGGTCGAGACATAAAGATTGATATATTGGAAGCCTATATTTGGAGTTCGGAATGGTTCCGGGTGAAAACAGGAATTTACCGGAGTACCGGGAGGTTACCGGAACCCCCCGGGAACTAAATGGGCCATAGTGGGCCTTGGTGGAAAGGAGAAAGGGCCAGCCCTAGGTGGCATGCGCCTCCCCTTCCCTAGTCCTACTAGGACTAGGAAAGGGGCCGCCCCTCTCTCTCTTTCCCCTCCGGTGAATCCTATTCCAACTAGGATTGGAGGGAATCCTACTCCCGAGGGAGTAGGACTCCTGGCCAGCCGCCTCCCTTGGCCGGCCGCCCCCCCCCTGCTCCTTTATATCTGGGGCAGGGGGCACCCTAGAACACACAAGTTTGATCTACGGATCGTTCCTTAGCCGTGTGCGGTGCCCCCTCCACCATATTCCACCTCGGTCATACCGTCATGAAGCTTAGGCGAAGCCTCGCCCGTGAAACATCAAGATCGTCCACCACGCCGTCGTCTTGTGGAACTCTCCCTCGACACTCGGCTGGATCGAGTACGAGGGACGCCATCGAGCTGTATGTGTGTCAAGAACTCGGGGCGCCGGAGTGACGGCGCCGGGATCGGTCGGATCGCGAGGAGAACGTCGACTACTTCCTCTACGTTGTGATCGCTTCGCTTGGGTCTCGAGGGTGCGTAGACAACACTCTCCCTCTCGTTGCTATGCATCACCATGATCTTGCGTGTGCGTAGGAAATTTTTGAAATTACTACGTTCCCCAACAAAGGGCATCCGAGCCTAGGTTTTATGGTTTGATGTTTTGCACGAGTAGAACACAAGTGAGTTGTGGGCGATACAAGTCATACTACCTACCAGCATGTCATACTTTGGTTCAGCGGTATTGTGAGATGAAGCGGCCCAGACCGACATTACGCCAGACGCTTACGCGAGACTGGTTTCACCGCCGCACGAGCACTCGTTGCTTAAAGGTGACCGGTGGGTGCCTGTCTCTCTCACTTTAGTTGAACCGAGTGTGGCTACGCCCGGTCCTTGAGAAGGTTAAACGGAGTCTATTTGACGAAGTATCGTTGTGGTTTTGATGCGTAGGTGAGATAGGTTCTTGCTTAAGCCCGTAGCAGCCACGTAAAATTTGCAACAACAAAGTAGAGGACGCCTAACTTGTTTTTGCAGGGCATGTTGTGATGTGATATGGTCAAGACGTGATGCTATATTTTATTGTATGAGATGATCATGTTTTGTAACCGGTTATCGGCAATCGGCTGGAGCCATATGGTTGTCGCTTTATTGTATGCAATGCAATCGCCCTGTAATGCTTTACTTTATCACTAAGCGGTAGAGATAGTCGTAGAAGCATAAGATTGGCGAGACGACAACGATGCTACGATGGAGATCAAGGTGTCGCGCCGGTGACGATGGTGATCATGGTGGTGCCGCAAGATGGAGATCATGAAGCACAAGATGATGATGACCATATCATATCACTTATATTGATTTGCATGTGATGTTTATCCGTTTATGCATATTATCTTGCTTTGATTGACGGTAGCATTATAAGATGATCTCTCACTAAATTATCAAGAAGTGTTCTCCCCGAGTATGCACCGTTGCCAAAGTTCGTCGTGCCCAGACACCACGTGATGATCGGGTGTGATAAGCTCTACGTCCATCTACAACGGGTGCAAGCCAGTTTTGCACACGCAGAATACTCGGGTTATACTTGACGAGCCTAGCATATGCAGATATGGCCTCGAACACGGAGACCGAAAGGTCGGCGTGAATCATATAGTAGATATGATCAACATAAGATGTTCACCATTGAAAACTACTCCATTTCACGTGATGATCGGTTATGGTTTAGTTGATTTGGATCACGTGATCACTTAGATGACTAGAGAGATGTTTTTCTAAGTGGGAGTTCTTAAGTAATATGATTAATTGAACTTAAATTTATCATGAACTTAGTACCGATAGTATCTTGCTTGTTTATGTTTGATTGTAGATAGATGGCTCGTCTTTGTTGTTCCGTTGAATTTTAATGCGTTCCTTGAGAAAGCAAAGTTGAAAGATGATGGTAGCAATTACACGGATCGGGTCCGTAACTCGAGGATTATCCTCATTGCTGCACGTAAGAGTTACGTCCGGATGCACCGCTGGGTGCGAACCTGCTGCTGATGCAACCGACGGCGTTAAGAACGTCTGCAAAGCAAAGCTGATGACTACTCTATAGTTCAGTGTGCCATGCTTTACGGCTTAGAACCGGGACTTCAACGACGTTTTGAGCGTCATGGAGCATATGAGATGTTCCAGAGTTGAAGTTAATATTCCAACAGTAATGCCCGGATTGAGAGATATGAAGTCTCCAATAAGTTCTATAGCTGCAAGATGGAGGAGAATAGTTACATTAGTGAGCACATACTCGTAATGTCCGGGTACTATAATCACTTGACACAATTGGGAGTTAATCTTCCGGATGATTGTGTCATTGATGAATTCTTCAATCACCGCCACCAAGCTACAAGGGCTTCGTGATGAACTATAATATGCAAGGGTTAGTAAAGACTATACCGAGCTCTTCGCAATGCTAAAAGCTGTGGAGGTAGAAATCAAGAAGGAGCATCAAGTGTTGATGGTCAATAAGACCACTAGTTTCAAGAAGAAAGGCAAAGGGAAGAAGAAGGAACTTCAAGAAGAACAGCAAGCAAGTTGTCGCCAGAGAAGAAACCCAAGTCCGGACCTAAGCCTGAAACCGAGTGCTTCTCATGCAAGCGACTGGTCACCGAAGCGGAACTGCCCCAAGTATTTGGCGGATAAGAAGGATGGCAAGGTGAACAAAGGTATATGTGATATACATGTTATTGATGTGTACCTTACTAGAGCTCGCAGAGCACTGGTATTTGATACTGGTTACATTGCTAATATTTGCAACTCAAAGCAGGACTACGGATTGCGAACACGGCAAAGGACGAGGTGACGATCGCTGTGGAAATGGTTCCAAAGTCGATGTGATCGCGTCGACACGCTACCTCTACATCTACCATCGGGATTAGTTTTAGACCTAAATAATTGTTATTTGGTGCTGCGTTGAGCATGAACATTATATCTGGATCTTGTTTGATGCGAGACGGTTATTCATTTAAATCGAGAGAATAATGGTTGTTCTATTTATATGAGTAATATCTTTTATGGTCATGCACCCTTGAAGAGTGGTCTATTTTTGATGAATCTCGATAGTAGTGATACACATATTCATAATGTTGAAACCAAAAGATGCAGAGTTGATAATGATAGTGCAACTTATTTGTGGCACTGCCGTTTAGGTCATATCGGTGTAAAGCGCATGAAGAAACTCCATACTGATGGACTTTTGGAGACACTTGATTATGAATCACTTGGCACTTGCGAACCGTGCCTCATGGGCAAGATGACTAGAACCCCGTTCTCCGGCACTATGGAGAGAGCAACAGATTTGTTGGAAATCATACATACAGATGTATGTGGTCCGATGAATATTGAGGCTCGTGGCGGATATCGTTATTTTCTCACCTTCACAGATGACTTAAGCAGATATGGGTATATCTACTTAATGAAACATAAGTCTGAAACATTTGAAAAGTTCAAAGAATTTCAGAGTGAAGTTGAAAATCATCGTAATAAGAAAATTAAGTTTCTACGATCTGATCGTGGAGGTGAATATTTGAGTTACGAGTTTGGTCTACATTTGAAACAATGCGAATAGTTTAGCAACTCACGCCACCCGAACACCACAGCGTAATGGTGTGTCCGAACGTCGAATCGTACTTTACTAGATATGGTACGATCTATGATGTCTCTTCAGATTTACCGCTATCGTTTTGGGGTTATGCTCTAGAGACGGCCGCATTCACACTGAATAGAACACCGTCGAAATCCGTTGAGACGACACCTTATGAACTATGGTTTAGCAAGAAACCAAAGTTGTCGTTTCTTAAAGTTTGGGGATGCGATGCTTATGTGAAAAAGCTTCAACCTGATAAGCTCGAACCCAAATCGAGAAATGTGTCTTCATAGGATACCCAAAGGAGACAGTTGGGTACACCTTCTATCACAGATCCGAAGGCAAGACATTCGTTGCTAAGAATGGATCCTTTCTAGAGAAGGAGTTTCTCTCGAAAGAAGTGAGTGGGAGGAAAGTGGAACTTGATGAGGTAATAGTACCTTCTCCCTTACTTGAAAGTAGTTCGTCGCAGAAACCGGTTTCTGAGACATCTACACCAAGTAGTGAGGAAGTTGATGATGTTGATCATGAAACTTCAGATCAAGTTACTGCAGAACCTCGTAGATCAACCAGAGTAAGATCCGCACTAGAGTGGTACGGTAATCCTGTTCTGGAAATCATGCTACTAGATCATGATGAACCTACGAACTATGAAGAAGCGATGGTGAGCCCAGATTCGCAAAATGGCTTGAGGCCATGAAATCGAGATGGGATCCATGTATGAAAACAAAGTATGGACTTTGGTTGACTTGCCCGAGGGTAGGGAAGCAATAGAAAACAAGTGGATCTTCAAGAAGAAGACCGACGCCGACGGTAATATTATCGTCTACAAAGCTCGACTTGTCGCAAAGGGTTTTCGACAAGTTCAAGGGATTGACTACGATGAGACCTTCTCACCCGTGGCGATGCTTAAGTCTGTCCGAATCATGTTAGCGATTGCGCATTTTATGATTATGAAATTTGGCAAATGGATGTAAAGACTGCATTCTGAATGGATTTCGGAAGAAGAGTTGTATATGATGCAACCGAAGGTTTTATCGATCCAAAGGAGCTAACAAAGTGTGCAAGCTCCAATGATCCATCTATGGACTGGTGCAAGCATCTCGGAGTTGGAATAAACGCTTTGATAGTGTGATCAAAGCATTTGGGTTTGTCTGAGACTTTTGGAGAAGCCTCAGATTTACAAGAAAGTGAGTGGGAGCTCAGAGCATTTCGATATTATATGTAGATGACATATTACTGATCGGAAATGATATAGAATTCTGGATAGCATAAAGGGATACTTGAATAAGAGTTTTTCAATGAAAGACCTCGGTGAAGCTGCTTACATATTGGGCATTAAGATCTATAGAGATAGATCAAGACGCTTAATTGGACTTTCACAAAGCACATACCTTGACAAAATTTTGAAGAAGTTCAAAATGGATCAAGCAAAGAAAGGGTTCTTGCCTGTGTTACAAGGTGTGAAATTGAGTAAGACTCAATGCCCGACCACTGCAGAAGATAGAGAGAAAATGAAAGATGTTCCCTATGTGTCGTGCGCGATGGAGGGACGACACCTATGGGGCCGGGGCCCCTTCGTGTGTTCGGTACGGGGGCGGAGGATGCGCGGAGAGCAGATCGAGGCGACGCGCGCGGGGCGAGGATTTTTACCCAGCTTCGGGCCGCGATGGTCGCGTAAAACCCTACTGCTGCATTGTGTTGTATTCGATCTTGCTCAAGAATGCGAGCAAATGGTGGTGTGGTGTATGAAACCAGCGAATCCAGCGCTAGAGTTGCCAAGGATTGAACCTCACGAGAGTCGTGAGTGATCCCTCGAGAGCCGCCAATAGTGGAACCCCATTCGTTGTGCATGGGCCTCCTTTTATAGGGCAAGGGTCACCGACAGTGTCAACGTAAGGTAGAGGGGTAAAACGTAAAGAGGTGGTAGTTGGAACAGTGCAGCTACGATTGCTTGAACAATGGATTCTACCTACTTTTGACAGAGGGGACAAGAGCATTAAATGCCCGTCGCCGTCACCCTAAAGCTCCCGCCTTGCGTCTCCGTTTGCCACGGCGATGAAGCCACCACCGTGGAGTGCCACCGCACCCTCCATGCAGCCCAGCCACCCGCCACGCGTCTCTGGAGAAAGCTGAGGGCGACGCGTGGGCGGATGACCTGGAGTGAGGGCACGCAGCACAGCCCTCCCCGGCAAGTACCTTGCCGGGGTCTTGATCTTGCCGGGCCCGGGAGCTTGTCGGGCTTGTAGTCTTGTCGCTCCCCGGGCCCTCGCCGGGACGCGTATAGCGCCAAGGCGTGTCTTCTGTGATATAGCCTTCTGGTCTCCCCGGCGAGCTCCTCTCGCCAGGACCCTGCATGGGTGATATAATCTTGAGCCTGGAACGGCCTTCCCGGCAAGCTCCTCTTGCCGGGGTCTTGAGCTTCTGTCTTGTACACTTTGTTCTTGAATGGCTTGGTATGGAGTGGGAATGGTCTCCGGCAAGCATATGGTGAGTCCTGCCGCGGGAAGCTGCAACCGCCCGTGCACAAGTTGGGGTACTGAGGTACCCCCTACCTTAGTACACCGACAGGAGCCCCCGGGCCTGGGCCATACACGGTGCCGAGCGCTGTTGGGCTGTGCCCAAGATGATCTGCAGGCACACGAGGCCCATGGCGCGTCGAATCTGCTCCTGCATCTGTCGCCTCCCCTCCCGCAACGGCACGCGTCGATTGCGGCGTCGTGGGACAGGTGGGCGGCGCATGCAGTCTTTAAGGCGTCTACCCCGTGATCGTGGCGCAGAGCGGGGTCGCTTCACCCGTCGCTCCGGCTCCACTTTTTCGCCACGCGGCCCTCATGCACGGGGGTCGTGGGTGGCGAAGGTGGGAGACCGGGCCGTCACGGGCGGAGGAGGCGAGTCGGCCCCGCTCCTCTGGCCTTCTCGCTTCCTGATTGGTCGAGCGGGGCGGTTGAGCCCCCACCTCGCCTCTTTAAAAGGGGCGGAAGGGGAGCACTATGGCCGCACTCATCCCCTTCTCCCTTCGTCTTCATCCTCTGTTCTTCTTGCCGCCATGGAAGGAGGGAACCCCGGCTCTTCGACGGTAGCGGCGAGGGTCGCTTCTAGGCAGCGCACCGCTCCCCATCTCGCTCCCGTGGTGGTGGAGCCGGCCACGAGAGGGCGAGGGAGGGGGCATGGCCGCGGTCGAGGCCGAGGGCGTGGCCGAGGCGGTCGAGGGAGAGGCGGTCGCGGTGAGGAGCCTCCCCCATCTCCTCCGGCGTCTCCTGACCACGGCGCGGTCCACAGCGGAGATGACCCCTGGGAGTTCTTCATCAAGCTTCGCCGGGCGCCTCGTCGTCGCCTCCGGTTGCCGGCCCCGTTCGCGGACGCAATGGGGCCGGATCCACCCGACGTGATGGAGTTACGCATGAGGGGCTGCGGGATCAGCGGCACTCGGGTGAGTGTCGTGTCCCCAGCCCCCGGCGTGATGTTCTTCGACCGAGGGTGGAAGACGTTCGCCCGGATCCATAGCTTGACGGCGGGTTCACCCTCCATTTCAAATTATTGGATGGTGACCTCCTCGCCGTCAAGGTCTTCGGCGACCACGGGACCCGGGTACGCTGCTGTGTGGACAGCTCCTCGGATAGCGAAGGCTCCTCCCGAGCGAAAGTGACGAGGAGGAGAGCGGCAGCGGCGACGAGGGGATGGCGGGCCCGACTAGGCGTCGGACACCGCTGCCTCGCGGCCACCGCAACCCCATCTTCGGGTTGCCGGCCTCCTGAACTCCCCGGGCCGTCTTCTTGGCGGTTGGCGTAGGAGGCTGCGGAAGAGGAAGAGGGGAGTGGCGGCAAGGCCGCTCGTCCACAAAGACGAGAGTGAGTAGCCCTCGAGGCGTCTTGATGTCCCACTACCCGTCTTCAAGCTCGCCTCCTCGCCTCGACTCCGCCAAGCTCTGGCCGGCCCCGGAAGTTCTCTTGGTGTCTTCTGGCCCGTGGCTCTCCGTGGGCTTGAGGACTTGTCGCTGGCTTCACGACGCTTCCCCATGCCCGTCACCTTGCGCAGCTCTCGGCGCCAAGCGGCGCCACCGCCACGCCTCCTAGGCTCCTTCGCCCTTCCCGACAAGCTCTTCTTGCAGGGGCCTCCTTCCCGGCAAGCTTATCTTGCGGGGCTCCTGACCTACCTCCCGAACTCTGAACAGAGAAACAGAGAGAGATCACGGCACCTTATCTTTTAAATTGTAAGCCCTCGGGCATTAGCTGCATTTAAGAACTTGTAATCCTCTCTATCATGTTTTTCATCCTCTATGGACTTGTACTAAATTGGATGTTTTTAATGAAAAGAGGGAAAGCTTGCGGACTGAGTCTTTTACTTGATCAAGTGCCTTGTGTGTTCTTACGCTATCGGGAGCTTGCCGGGCGAACACGCTTATCGATCATGGGACAGCCCACTGGCGGTGTCGCTTCGCAAGCAACCTTGCCGGGCGATTCATGACACCTACCTTGCTGAGCAGGCTCGAAAGCAAGATAGGGGTGCAGCGGCACACTTGTGTTTGTTGAGCGGACTCGGAAACAAACCAAGTACGCAACTGGACCACGACTCGGCTCCTCCACGTACGGGTTTTTACAAGACACGATCGTTCAAAGACGCAGCCCCGCATCTCCCGGTCCATAAGAGGATGCATGACGAGGGATGGAAAAACTCATCTGATACTGTATGCCCCAGCAACTCTGGCTTGCCGGAGACGAAACTTGGTGCTCGCAGCCCCCCAGCGAGGCTGGCCTGCCGAGGAGGGACTTTGGCACTCGCAGCCCCCGGTGACCCTGGCTTGCCGGGTTCCAGGTGCTGGTGTGACTTTTCGGTTCTTCCTTGTTGCTGCAATTTCAGTCATGAACACAGCTGAGGTAGCTATGCAACAGCTTTATGTATACGCATGTGTATATAAATCTTGACTTATGCAATACGATGCCGAGCTTTGCCCTTCGTATGTTTGTACTCTACGCTCTCGGGGAGCTTGCCGGGGCGAACACGCTTGCCGCGGGACAGCCCGCTGGCGGTGTCGCTTCCGGCAAGCAACCTCGCCAGTCGATTCGACGCTTAACTTGCTGAGCAGGCTCGGAAGCAAGATAAAGTGCAGCAGCACACTTGTGTTTGTTGAGCGGACTCGGAAACAAAACAAGTACGCAACTGGGCCACGACTTGGCTCCTCTCGCGCTCAAGTCTCTCATACGGAGGACACCTCACGGCAAGGCTCGCCACGTTACACCCTCCACCTTATGCCTTTTGTGCACTTCCACCCTACGCTTCTAGGGAACTTGCCGGCGCTTAACGCGCTTGCTGAGTGCGGGACATCAGCAGCCCGCTGGCTGGCGTCGCTTCCGGCAAGCAACCTTGCCGTGTCTAGTTCGCGACGCGCTTAACTTGCTGAGCAGACTCGAAACGAAACAAGGGCGCGAAGCTGGTCGCGACTCACTTTTTAACTCGTTGAGTGTGCTCGAAGCAAGAGAAGGGTGCGGCTATTCACAGGCAGGCTCCTCAGCGCACAGGCTCCGCGCACAAATGACGAGTGTACGAGGGATATAACAAGTAAAAGCATGGAATCAAGAAGTGCTCTGCACGAAGGCTCGAGCGACTTAGCTTTTCTTTTTCTTGTTTCTTCGCGCTTGCAGGCGGAGCTCAACGGCGCGTCCTCGACGACAGCGCAGCACTCCGGGGAGGTGCGTTTGCCGGAACGAGCACCAGAGCTGTCCCCACCGGGCTTACTGCGTCCCGAGGAGGTACGCTTGTCGGAGGGAGCACCAGAGCCGTCCTTGCCGGACTTAGAGCTCGATGGTGCGTCCTCGACGACATCGTAGTGCTCCAGGGAGATGCGCTTGCCGGAGCTGAGGGGAGCGGGAGCGAGCGGTGCGAGGAACTGGATATACTCGGACTCCCAACAACGTTAGGAGGAGCAGAATCCTGCCTCGACCTCTTTTCGCTTAGCTCATGCATGGACAGCCGTCCGGAGCATCCCGCGAGCCCCCTGCTTGTTCTTGCCCCAGCATGCGGATACCACCTCTCGTGGAACGGCGCTGCTGGGTTATTGCGTGCTGAGACGGGCGTGGATCTGCGGAGACCGAGGCGCGGTCGTCCGTCCTGTCCCTGGATCTGGTGGCACCGCGAGCGCCCTCATCGGTGTCCACCCTTCCGCCGGCGTCTCCTCCGCCCGCCGTTGGTTCCGGCGGCGGCGGTTGAGACGCGGATGGGCCTGCAACCTTTGAGGCCCTCGTCTTCGGGGCCATGACGCAGTTGTCGATGAAGTCGCCGACGATGTTGGAGAGGTTGATGAAGGACGCAGCCGCGCGGACGCCGGATCAGGTCCGCACAACCTCGACGCCCCCTACCTGGCGCGCCAGAGATGTCGTGCGCGATGGAGGGACGACACCTATGGGGCCGGGGCCCCTTCGTGTGTTCGGTACGGGGGCGGAGGATGCGCGGAGAGCAGATCGAGGCGACGCGCGCGGGGCGAGGATTTTTACCCAGCTTCGGGCCGCGATGGTCGCGTAAAACCCTACTGCTGCATTGTGTTGTATTCGATCTTGCTCAAGAATGCGAGCAAATGGTGGTGTGGTGTATGAAACCAGCCGAATCCCAGGCGCTAGAGTTGCCAAGGATTCGAACCTACGCGAGAGTCGTGAGTGATCCCTCGCGAGAGCCGCCAATAGTGGAACCCCCATTACGTTGTGCATGGGCCTCCTTTTATAGGGCAAGGGGTCACCGACAGGTGTCAACGTAAGGTAGAGGGGTAAAAACGTAAAAGAGGTGGTAGTTGGAACAGTCTTGGGAACAAGGCAGCTCTGATTAGCTTGAACAAAGGATTCTACCTACTTTTGACAGAGGGGACAAGAGCATTAAATGCCGTCGCCGTCACCCCAAAAGCTCCCGCCCTTGCGTCTCCGCTTGCCACGGCGATGAAGCCACCACCGTGGAGTGCCACCGCACCCTCCATGCAGCCCAGCCACCCGCCACGCGTCTCTGGAGAAAGCCGAGGCGGCGCGTGGGCGATGACTGGAGTGAGGGCACGCAACACAGCCCTCCCCGGCAAGTACCTTGCCGGGGTCTTGATCTTGCCGGGCCCGGGAGCTTGTCGGGCTTGTAGTCTTGTCGCTCCCCGGGCCCTCGCCGGGACGCGTATAGCGCCAAGGCGTGTCTTCTGTGATATAGCCTTCTGGTCTCCCGGCGAGCTCCTCTCGCCAGACCTCATGGGTGATATAATCTTGAGCACGAACGGCCTTCCGGCAAGCTCCTCTTGCCGGGTCTTGAGCTTCTGTCTTGTACACTTTGTTCTTGAATGGCTTGGTATGGAGTGGGAATGGTCTCCGCAAGCATATGGTGAGTCCTGCCGCGGGAAGCTGCAACCGCCCGTGCACAAGTTAGGGTACTGAGGTACCCCCTACCTCAGTACACCGACACTATGCTTCAGCCATAGGCTCTATCATGTATGCAATGTTGTGTACCAGACCTGATGTGTGCCTTGCTATAAGTTTAGCAGGAGGTACCAAAGTAATCCAGAGTGGATCATCGGACAGCGGTCAAGAACATCCTAAAGTACCGAAAAGGACTAAGGATATGTTTCTCGATATGGAGGTGACAAAGAGCTCATCGTGGCGGTTACGTTGATGCAAGCTTTGACACTGATCCGGACGATTCTAAATCGCAGACCGGATACGTATTTACACTAAACGGAGGAGCTGTCAGTTGGTGCAGTTCTAAACAAAGCGTCGTAGCGGGATCTACATGTGAAGCGGAGTACATAGCAGCTTCAGAAGCAGCTAATGAAGGAGTCTGGATGAAGGAGTTCATATCCGATCTAGGTGTCATACCTAGTGCATCGGGTCCAATGAAAATCTTCTGTGACAATACTGGAGCAATTGCCTTAGCGAAGGAATCCAGATTTCACAAGAGGACCAAGCACATCAAGAGACGCTTCAATTCCATCCGGGACTTAGTCCAGGTGGGAGACATAGAGATTTGCAAGATACATACGGATCTGAATGTTGCAGACCCGTTCACTAAGCCTCTTCCACGAGCAAAACATGATCAACACCAAGACTCCATGGGTGTTAGAATCATTACTATGCAATCTAGATTATTGACTCTAGTGCAAGTGGGAGACTGAAGGAAATATGCCCTAGAGGCAATAATAAAGTTATTATTTATTTCCTTATTTCATGATAAATGTTTATCATTCATGCTAGAATTGTATTAACCGGAAACATGATACATGTGTGAATGCATAGACAAAACAACATGTCACTAGTATGCCTCTACTAGACTAGCTTGTTAATCAAAGATGGTTATGTTTCCTGACCATGAACAAAGAGTTGTTATTTGATTAACGAGGTCACATCATTAGTAGAATGATCTGATTGACATGACCCATTCCATTAGCTTAGCACACGATCGCTTAGTATGTTGCTACTGCTTTTATCCATGACTTATACATGTTCCTGTAACTATGAGATTATGCAACTCCGTTTACGGAGGAACACTTTGGTGCTACCAAACGTCCACAACGTAATCGGGTGATTATAAAGGAGTACTACAGGTGTCTCCAAAGGCAGATGTTGGGTTGGCGTATTTCGAGATTAGGTTTTGTCACTCCGATTGTCGGAGAGGTATCTCTGGGCCCTCTCGGTAATACACATCACTGAAGCCTTGCAAGCATTACAACTAATGAGATAGTTGTGAGATGATGTATTACAGAACGAGTAAAGAGACTTGCCGGTAACGAGATTGAACTAGGTATTGGATACCGACGATCGAATCTCGGGCAAGTAACATACCGATGACAAAGGGAACAACGTATGTTGTTATGCGGTCTGACCGATAAAGATCTTCGTAGAATATGTAGGAACCAATATGGGCATCCAGGTCCCGCTGTTGGTTATTGACCGAGAATAGTTCTAGGTCATGTCTACATTGTTCTCGAACCGTAGGGTCCGCACGCTTAAGGTTTCGATGACAGTTATTATGAGTTTATGTATTTTGATGTACCGAAGAAGTTCGGAGTCCCGGATACGATCACGGACATGACGAGGAGTCTCGAAATGGTCGAGACATAAAGATTAATATATTGGAAGCCTATATTTGGAGTTCGAATGGTTCCGGTGAAAACAGAATTTATCGAGTACCGGAGGTTACCGAACCCCCGGGAACTAAATGGGCCATAGTGGGCCTTGGTGGAAAGGAGAAAGGGCCAGCCCTATGTGGCCGCGCGCCTCCCCCCTTTCCCCTAGTCCTACTAGGACTAGGAAAGGGGCCGCCCCTCTCTCTTTTCCCTCCGGTGAATCCTATTCCAACTAGGATTGGAGGGAATCCTACTCCCAGGAGTAGGACTCCTGGCCAGCGCCTCCCTTGGCCGGCCGGCCCCCCCCCTGCTCCTTTATATACGGGGCAGGGGGCACCCTAGAACACACAAGTTTGATCTACGGATCGTTCCTTAGCCGTGTGCGGTGCCCCCTCCACCATATTCCACCTCGGTCATACCGTCATGAAGCTTAGGCGAAGCCTGCGCGCCGTGAAACATCAAGATCGTCCCACGCCGTCGTCGACGGAACTCTCCTCGACACTCGGCTGGATCGAGTACGAGGGACGCCATCGAGCTGTCGTGTGTCAAGAACTCGGGGCGCCAGAGTGACGGCGCCGGGATCGGTCGGATCGCGAGGAGAACGTCGACTACTTCCTCTACGTTGTGATCGCTTCGCTTGGGGTCGAGGGTGCGTAGACAACACTCTCCCCTCTCGTTGCTATGCATCACCATGATCTTGCGTGTGCGTAGGAAATTTTTTTGAAATTACTACGTTCCCCAACAGGCTGCACCACCGCCAAGCACTGGCACGCACCACCACAAGAAGAGAAGGCCCCGCTTCCGCCATTAGTGTGGGGGATTTGCCCAACCGCATCCTCATTGGCAACGGGGGGAGTGTGGGGCCGGCAGCGGCAACGGTTTGGTGTCCGCCGATACAGGGGCGAGATGTGTTTTAACCTGATCAAATTTTCATAAGTAGGACATGGCATGTTTGCCCAAGTGAACTGATGCCCGGTCATAATGAGCTCTTTCATATATTCAAGCTGTCAATAATAATAGGAAATGCCAACGACCATCAAACCAACCATTGTTTTGGGCTTTTTTTCGAGAAACTTTCAATTTATTCATCTTCAATCATAGCATTACAGCGAACACCAGAAATAATAAAAATTACATCTATATTCATCGACCACCTAGCAACGACTATAAGCACTGAAACGAGTCGAAGGCTCACCAACGTCATCGCCCCTCCCTCGCCGGAGTCGGGCATAACTTGTTGTAGTGGGCAGTCGGAAAGTCGTCTTGCTAAGGCCCCATAGGACCAATGCACCCGAATAGCAACCACCCCGATGAAGGGAAGTTTAGATCGGAAGGATCCAACTCGAAGACACATGAACAAAGACGAAGAAAGACCGGATCCGAGCATATCCATCAAAGACAACCACCGACCGAATCCCACGAGATCCACCGGAGACACATCTCCGCACGCCCTCTGACTATGCTAGACGCACCACCGGGACAGGGGCTATGCGGGGAGAACCTTATTCCATCTTCAGGGGTCATCACCGTCTCATCATCCTGAGCAGGACACAAACCCCAACAAAACTTGAAAAAGGACCTAAAAACAAAACCTTCCCACCGGCAAAGGCCAGGGTCCACCGCACACCCATGGCTATAAGGCCACAGGAGACGTGGCAGATCGGCAAAGGCACCGACGGAAGGCAGAAACCCTAGCTGTCTTTCCTTAGGAGGAGAGACGCACAAAAGTTGTGGGTTTTTTTTTCTACAAAGTGTGGATTTTATTAACTCAAAATGAGCATCGAGAGGATACACAAAAGTTGTGGGTTATCACGACAGATAATTTCCCTAGAAATAAGAGAGTGCCTAGAGCACGATTACATGAAAATTTCTGCAATCGATTTCAACCAACTGTTGGATCTTAATCCTCAACTGCGATTTCGCATATTTGCATTTGCCTCTACTTTAGCACAAACGTTGAATTAAACCTCAATCGAGCGGAAAATATAGAGACTTTATTGAAGAAATAGCACGTCATCTGAAGATTATTGCTGTGTTAGAAATTTCACAAGCTTGAGCAGGTTCTGATCTGACGACCCTAGCTGTGCGATGCTCGTAGTCGTAGACGCCGCGTCCTTCCACGTAGCTGCCCTTGCCTTTATCCCGTCGTCACCCAGCAGCTGCTCGACCTTGTTCTTGATCTCCTCCTTGGTGACCACCCCTCTCTCGTCGGCGTAGACCTTGACGCCAGTGCCCCACATGTTGCAGATGTAGCTCTGGTTGGCGAACTGGTCAACAAAGTACGGCCAGCACAGGAAGGGCACGCCGTGCAACATGCCTTCCATGGTGGAGTTCCACCCGCAGTGCGACACGAAGCAGGCGACAGCGGGTGCGAGAGCACGCGCTGCTGCGGCGCCCAGCCCACGACCAGCCCCTTGCCCTCCACGCGGCGCTTGAACGTGTCGAACCAGTCTTCTCCGATTCCGGCGGTGATGTTCGGCCGGACCGCCCAAAGGAAAGGCCAGCCCGTGAGGTCCAGCCCGTCGGCGAGCTCCTGGATCTGCGCCGCGTCGAAGACGGTGAAGCTCCCGAACGCCACGTAGATGACCGAGCCGCGGGCCTGCGCGTCGAGCCAGGGAGGCACACCGGGTCCTCCAGCCAGAGCTGGCCGGCAGACCTCGACGCCGCCGGCGCTTCCAGGGGGCCGACGGCAGCGCGTTGGGGAGGAGATCCAGCGCTTCCCACTCGATCCCCTCGAACGTGTTGCAGATGACTATGGCAGCCAGCGGTATCACGGGGTTGGTCTTGAGCAAGATTTGAATCATCAACCTGCGTCTCTCCGGCAAGCTGCTCAGGCAGACCCATGGTAGCTCGGCAACCTCGATCGGCGGCATCTTGGGGCTCAGTTGGATCGTCTCGTTCCTCTTCACGTTCCCTGCATTTCATAAAAGCACTCGATCTCTGAGTCACATAATTAACAACGACGCAGAGCACAGTGGTCTACTTGATTTGGTTTCTTCTTCTTACCAGACTCTCTAAATGGTAAAGAGGTAAAGATTGATATATAGGACGATGATATTCGTACACCGAAAGTGTTTTGGAGGGTACCGGGTACTTATCGGGTCACCGGAAAGGAGTTTCGGGCACCCCCGACAGAGATATGGGCCTTATGGGCCAAGAGAGGGAACACACCAGCCCTATGCGCCCTATAGAGGCCGGCCCTCTGAGAAGGAGAAGGAAAGAGGGGAGAGTGTGGAGTAGGACTCCCCCTTCCTTCCCTCTCCCCCCTTCTTTCCTCCCCCTTCTTCATACAAGGAGGGGGCGCAGGAGGGCAAGAGCCCTAGGGCCAGCGGCCAGCCCCTTGGGGCGCGCCCTGACTGCCCTAGGCTGCCTCCTCTCCCCTCCCACCTATATATATGTGGGGAGGGGGCGCCACACAAGGACACAACATTGTCTTAACCGTGTGCGGCGCCCCCGTCCAACGTTTACTCCCTTGGTCATATTTTCGTAGTGATTAGGCGAAGCCCTACGGAGATCACATCACCATCATAGTCACCACGCCGTCGTGTTGACAGAACTCATCTACTACATCGCCGTCTTACTGGATCAATAAGGCGGAGGACGTCACCGAGCTGAACGTGTGCAGAACGCGGAGGTGCTGTGCATTCGGTACTTGATCGGTTGAAGCACGAAGAAGTTCGACTACATCAACCGCGTTGTGAAAACGCTTCCGCTTACGGTCTACGAGGATACGTAGACATACTCTCCCCCTCGTTGCTATGCATCTCCATGGATAGATCATTGCGTGTGCGTAGAATTTGCTTTTGTTTTTCATGCAACGTTTCCCAACAGTCGGAGATTTTGTGTTCCATATGAAATATCACATTTCAAATTTACTCCTCCGAGAAAGGAGCAGTTCAAAACTCATTTTCTGCTAGTAAGATCCGTGGGATGTCTTCAGGTATCGACTCATCTAGCGAAAAAATACTCTCAACTGCAGGTCCAACCTGATCGTTGTAATACTTAGTAATGAACACTTTGAGCGGGATGCCCCCCTCGATTTGGCCCTCATTCTAGTTGAGGATGAAGATACATTTCTTGGCATCCCACGATTTGACCCTCATACTAGTCGAGCATGAAGATACATTTCTTGACACCCCTCAGTTTGGCCCTCATTCTAATCGAGCATGAAGATGCATTTCTTTCTAGGTCTGACATTGGTCAATCGACACCACGCCAGCAGGTGCACAACAAATAAACGACAAACGAGGCACGTTAATAAGGCCGTTGCATCGTCCACGCGACCATGGCCGGTTGCCACCGCAAAGAGCAACCTAGGGTTGCCAACCTGCATCCAGAACTCCATTGAGCTCCATGCGCCGGATCTAGCAGCCACCACTCGCGGAAACCCCTTAGACACCAGTGTCGGATCCGACCGCCGGCGCACCGGCCGACCTCTGCGCCACCACAACGTACCTAGAACCGGGTTCCTGAGACACAGCCCAGATCGGTCCCACAAGGCAGCGATCACCACACACCCCTCCCCCCCCCACACACACACACGTTCCGTCACGAGCCTTCACTAACGCCAAGCACCACCACCGCCTCGAGGGGGGGGGGTGGATGGAGAGAGGGGCCGGCGGCGGTGGCGGTTTTGGTGTCCTCCTGTGTTTCTCTAGAGTCTGGAAGGAGTGACGTGGGGGCGAGATGTGTTTTAACTAGGTCAAATTTAAGTAGAATCGACCAGGTATTTGCCGAGGTGAACTGATGACCAAGCATAGTGAGCTCTTCAATATTCAGGCTACGTTGGTTATCACAACATATAATTTCCCTAGAAATAAGAGTGCCTAGAGCTAGCACGATTACATGAAAATTTCTGCAGTCGATTTCAACCAACTGTTGGATCTAAATCCTCAGTTGCGATTTGGCATATTTGCATTTGCCTCAACTTTAGCACAAACGTCTTTGTGGAGCGGAAAATCTAGGGACTTTATTGAAGAAAATATTAGTACGTTATTTGAAGACTATTGTTGTGTTAGCAATTTCACAAGCTTGAGCAGGTTCTGATCTGACGAGCCTCCCTCTGCGATGCTCGTAGACGCCGCGTCCTTCAACGTAGCCGCCCTTGCCTTTATCCCGTCGTCGCCCAGCAGCTGCTCGACCTTGTTCTTGATCTCGTCCTTGGTGACCACCCCTCTATCGTCGGCGTGGACCTTGACGCCGGTGCCCCACACGTTGCAGATGTAGCTCTGGTTGGCGAACTGGTCGGCGAAGTAGGGCCAGCACAGGAACGGCATGCCGTGCAGCATGCCTTCCATGGTGGAGTTCCACCCGCAGTGCGACACGAAGCAGGCGACGGCGGGGTGCGAGACCACGCGCTGCTGCGGCGCCCAGCCCACGACCAGCCCCTTGCCCTCCACGCGGCGCCTGAACGCGTCGAACCAGTCTTCTCCGATTCCGGTGGTGATGTTCGGCCGCACCGCCCAAAGGAAAGGCCGGCCCGTGAGCTCCAACCCGTCGGCGAGCTCCTGGATCTGCGCCGCGTCGAAGACGGTGAAGCTCCCGAACGCCACGTAGATGACGGAGCCGCGGGCCTGCGCGTCGAGCCAGGGGAGGCAGACCGGGTCCTCTGGCCAGAGTTGGCCGGCAGAGCTCGACGACGCCGCCGGCGCTTCAAGGGGGCCGACGGGCAGTGCGTTGGGGGCAAGATCCAGCGCCTCCGACTCGATCCCCTCGAAGGTGTTGCAGATGACGATGGCCGCCAGCGGTATCACCGGGTTGGTCGTGAGCAAGATCTGAATCATCAACCTGCGTCTCTCCGGCAAGCTGCTCACACGGACCCATGGTAGCTCGGCAGCCTCGATCGGCGGCATCTTGGGGCTCAGTTGGATCGTCTCGTTCCTCTTCACGTTCCCTGCATTTCATACAAGCACTCGATCTCTGAGTCGCATAATTAACAACGACGCAGAGCACAGTGGTCTACTTAATTTGGTTTCTTCTTCTTACCAGACTCGTCGAGGACGCCATCGTCGATCAGCTTGGGCACGTGCAGCCGGAGCGCGAACACGGCGGCCGAGAAAGTCGAGAACAGGGCGACGCGGACGCCCGCCGTGGCGGCCAGCTCCATCGCCCAGCACATGGACGCATCGGCGATCACCCACTTGATCTTCTTGGACCTGATCATCTCCTCGAGGGGGCCGAGCATGGCCGCCGGCAAGCCGCTGCCCAGCAAGGCGATGTCGGTGCGGTCGCCGTCGGGGCCCATGCCGTCCGGGAGCGAGACCATGCGGATGCCGTCCGGGTCAACGGCTCCTCTCTCGCCGCCCATGGCCTTGCGGGCGCGGTCGTGGTTGTAGTGCGTGTTCACGAATTCCACCTCGAGGCCGTGGCCGACGAGCCGGTGGGAGAGCTCCATGAGGGGCATGACATGGCCCTGCGCAGGGAAGGGAAGCACCATCACAGGAGGCCGAGGGCTAGGAGGGGCAGCCATGGATGCGACACCTACTGGCTACTACCCAGCTTGAAAGGTTGTACTAGTTTTTATTCCAAAAGGAGGATCACGACCACCGAGCTTTTTCTAGTAGTTCGCATGTGCTATTTGGAATATAATAAGTACGGCAGCTTGTGCGTATGGCGCTGTCGCTGCACGACAGCTTGGGATCGATATGGAAATTTTGTAATTCGCCACTGCTTTATAGATAGAGATAGTGTATTGAAATTGCCGATGGAAGGTGCCAACGACTTTCATAATATTTGGATCATGTGGTGGATGGGCATGATTGTCAGTGCAAGTTAGCATAAGGGCTAGTAACATGGCGCAGTTCAAGATAAATTTGCTTACGTGACATGTATTTAACAAGGAGAGATGTGTTTAGACCGGGTCCTCTGGCCAGAGCTGGCCGGCCAAAAGGGTTTCATGTGCTAGGCTCAACTTTCTAAATAGCGGCCTGGAGTCTCTGGTCACCAGCTCAAATGCTCGCTTATAAACACTAAAACTGAAACCCTAAAAGAACACTAAAATTGAAAGAATAGTAATAAATAATTGACGAATTGTCTACATATGTGTAAAATTTTGTAAGATCAATGATATGTGCCGGTCGTCCGGCCCAAACTTACCGCCACTCGCCTCACGCACCATTGGATACTTGGATGCGGTCGTTACCGTCCATCGATCTTGGCGACCCTCCCCCCCCGCGTCCCTCTCGTTGGATGCTATTGCTAACAGTTCTTTGAGCTTCATCATAGCCAAGAATAGTGAACTATCGCAAACACGAGAGGGTGGCGACGTCGTAGAAGATTAACGGCGACGACGATGGAATCCAGCGGCAGGAGGTCACGGAACAATGGACGGCGATCAGGCGATCAGGGTGCCAACAGAGGTGAGGAGTGGGGGTGCGGCATTTGAACAAATTTTTAAATGAACCTTCCACAGTATATATACCTCACGCGCTCTGTCGGCCAGACCGAGTAAAAATGTTTGGTAGCACTAAAGTGTATAACTGCTCTTTTAAGAGTGTTTTGGTGAGAGCAAAAGGTTTCGGTCAAGCTGTCCGAGGGGCAAATTTGAGATCAATCTATATGACTTGGTGAGACCGATAGGGAATGAGTTGGTCAGACCGAAGTACACATAGAAGGCTTTAAGGTTCAGCCCTAGCTATTATGATCAGAGGCTCCGAATGCTCCTCATTCGATGGGACCGAGTAGGACCTTGTTCAAATTTTGTGATCAACAAGAACGAATTTGGGACAGGTTGAGATAGATAGCTAGGGAGAATGCTTAGGCATTCTTGTCCATCCAACTGGTCAAAATATCCAAATCAATCAAGCAACAATTGGATGTACGTCCTCGAATACGAAAATATTCATGGCAACATGCTCACTCAAAAATATTGCAAATAAAATATGACAAACATGCACAACCAACCTAACAACTATCAAGACAATGTAGCTATGCAGTCCAATGATTACACAACTTTTTTGGCAAAAACAACATACAAAGAATAAAAATCATGCCATAAAATCATATACTTCCCTCCGTTCTGTCAAAAACGCTCTTATATTACGAAACGGAGGAAGTATTTGTCTACACAACTCTAAATTAACTACACTCCTTAACACTAGCCTCCGACGATTTAAACTCCTTTGGAAGAAAAAGAAAAGTGCCCCTCATTCGCTTAGAAGATGGACAAATCTCTTGAAATTCGCATTCGAGGAGCCGCCCTTTTTGAGGCTATTGCGAGCTGCATCCCTGAGCATACCTGCCCTCTTTGCAATTCCCTTGTCAACGATAACCAATCCCAATTTGACGGCCACCTCCTCCTTCATCACGACGCCATCTTCACCAGGCATCACGGCCAGTCCGGTCCTCCAGATATCGCAGATGTAGCTCCGGTTCGCAAACTGGTCGACGAAGTACGGCCAGCACAGGACGGGCACGCCATTTCTGACCCCCTCCATCGTCGAGTTCCAACCGCAGTGCGACACGAAGCACGCCACTGCGCGGTGTGCGAGGACCTGCACGTTCAAAACGAATTTAGAAAAGTTGGCGTTCACGATCTGACGCTTACAATATGCACTGAGGTCTGAGGCGCACAGATTAAACATCAAGTTGATGATAATGTATGATACCTGCTGCTGGGGACACCAGCTAACGATCATGCCTCTGCCGTTGACGGCGACGCGGTTCGTGAACTCGTCGAACCACTCCTTGCTCAGGCCGTTGGTCGTGAAGTCCGGGCGCACGACCCACAAGAACGGCCGGCCGGTGAGCTCCAGCCCCTCGGCGAGCTCACGGAACTGCCGCGGGTTAAAGATGGTGAAGCTGCCGAACGCCACGTACACGACGGATTTGTTGGGGTGGGCGTCGAGCCACTTCAGGCACCCCGTGTCCTCCGGCAAGAACTGCCCGACGGGCTTCCGGAACTCCTGGTTGGCGGACAGCGGGCCGATGGGCACTATGCTGGGGAACAGCTCGAACGCCGCGGCCTCCGCGTCGAGGAACGAGTTGCACACGATGATCTCGGCTAGGCTGGTCGCCTGGGTGTTTCGGGACACCAGCCGGAAGGATACCTCCTGCCCCTCGGCGGCGCCGTCGATGCTCCAAGGCATGTGCGACGTGTACATCGGCGGCATGTTGGGGGCGATCTCGAATGCACCTCGACGTTTCGGGAAGCCTGCATTTATTCAGAGAAATTATTCAGTCCAGTGCTTCTTCTCTTCAGAGAAAAATGGCAATCCTCTGTTCAGATTTTAGGTGTGTTAACAAAACAGTAATCTCACACAGGCAGTGCAAGATGCCAAGATGGAATGATACGCAAGCTTTGCGTAATCCAAAAAAAAATGCAAAGATGGATGGATCTTTGGTACACTTGTCGTCGAAGATGGATGGATCTTTGGTACACTTATCAACTGGGGAAGCCGGAGCAACGTGCCAAGGCCCGCCGCGGACGCCGGGAAGACGCAGGCGACGCGGACGCCGAGCTTCTTGGCAACCTCGAAGCACAGCCCCATGTTGGCGTCGCCGAGGAGCCACCTCACCTTCGTCTCCCTGATGAGCTGCCCGACATAACCTGGTATGCACCGCGAGATCCCGGCGAGAAACTCGCACAGGTCCCTCCGGTCGTCGCCGTCGGCCAGGCCGTCCGGTATGGAGACCAGGCGGATCCCGTCCAGCGCCTCGCCGCCGCCGTTCCGCGGCAGGGCGTCGAGAAGGAGCTTGTGGATGGGCTCGGTGCAGACGAAGGTGACCTGGAAGCCGTGGTCGACGAGGCGGTGCGACAGCTCCATGAGCGGGGTGACGTGGCCCTGTGCCGGGAGCGGCAGCACCATGACGTGAGGCGCGGCGCCGGCCATGCCGGTAGATCGGATGGATATCGCGTCCGGAGCCTCGCGGTCGCGGATAGCTGTTGTGCGGCGGTCGAACTGGAGCTTGAGGGAAAATGGTACCAGCGTCCAGATCACAATCAAGAGAGAGATAGAGAGTTTAGCTCAGATGTTTAAGACAGATGTCGGCCGATTATTGGAGGATGGTGCTATTCCTAGTACTCCCGTGAGTGGGAGTGAGCGACTGACTGACTAACAGACTACGACCATTCTACCAACCAACCTCTTGCACTCTTGATTCTAAAAAAAAAAACCTCTTGCACTCTTGCACATACTAGAAAATAAAGAAAAAATGTGTAGAATAACTAGGGATACGCGCACGCACTATTCTTAAACCGCAAGAATCATATGAGTTCAAAACCATTAGCAATAGGGCACTCCCTGTCTCCTCACAAAAAAAACGCAATAGGACATTGTTTTGGGCATTTTTTTTCCCTCACTTTAGTCATAAGTAAGTCGCCTGAAAATTAATTTTGGGTTAGTCGGTCTTGTTACAATTGATTTCTGCTTTGCTTTTCTTTCATGCGCTGTTTTATGAGCTGGTTTTGGCTGTTTTTGTACTGAACCACGTATTCGGGTCAGTTGATTTGCTATTGGTCTGAAGCACATTACATGTACCGCCCACCCCCTCCCCTTTTTTGAGTTTTATGTGCTTAACTCCAACTCGTACGTGACCTAGCCATCCGCCGCCTCCCGCCAGCGCCGCCGCCAGTCCGTCACGTCTCCGGTGGCCTTAGGGCCATGGAGGCGGAGTGGATGTCAGCCCTTGCCAGTGGGAGGGCTCTGTTTTTAGATCTTTTTTCGAGCTTTGTTAGGGTTTGTGTCCTGCGCAGGAAGATGAGACGACGGCGGCTCCCTGAAGATGGAATAAAGGTCTCCCCGCATATTCCCCGTTTCGGTGATGCGTCTAGCATCATCGGTAGGCGTGTGGAGGTGTGTCTCCGACGGATCTGTCTTTGGATTGGCTCAGATCTATTCATCGTGCGTCTTCGTTCGTGTGTCTTCAGGTTGGATTCTTTTGATCTACACTCTTCATCGGCGGCAATTGCTGTTCTGGTGCGTTGGTTCTAAGGAGCCTTACCACGATGACTTTCTGACTGTCTACTGCAACAAGGTTTGTCTGGCTCCGGCGAGGGAGGGGCGATGACAGCGGCACGCCTTCGGCTCGCTTCAATGCATATAGTCATCGCTAGGTGGTCTACGGATCTAGATGTAACTTTTATTGTTTATACTATTCGTTGTACTACCATGTTTGAAGATGAATAGATTGGAAGATTGTCCCGCAAAAAGAAAAAAGTTTTCATGTGCTTCTTCTTTGTTTTTTGCTTTTTTTTAATAGTTGGTTTTACGCTACGCAAACTGGTCGGCCAACAACTCATTATATATGAACCGAAACGAGTATCGGGCCAATCATAGACTGCATGACCGCCCGCTCATCACGTGGGCCTACAATCATGCGGGGCCATTAGTAGGCCTGAACGTAAACTGGCCCCCAAGTAGTTTCCGGCCTTTAATAGCTCAGTATGGGCCTTAGTTCAGCCAGAAAATACCATAGGCTTTTAGCCTGAAAAGTATATTATGAACTGTGTCGAAGAAGTGAACACTTCAATAACAATAAATTATGCATTGTCATGGAACACTTCCGTAACAGCACATGTATAACTATCTTGATTCTATCATAAGAACGTCACGGATGTACGTGTGTGATAGAAAACTTGACCTACTCTGACAAACACGTATCAGCACATAAGTGTTTTTTTAGTGAGGATATGCCTGCCTCATTAACTATGAAGATATTGGCACAATCGTCAAGCTTCGCATGCAAACGTGCCGAATTCAAGAATTTCTTAAGGCGTGCCAAAAGATTTAAGACCTGGCCTCGCGCCATCAGCTGAAAGAGGATCTCATTGAGCATCATTGTCAGATTGTTGGGAGATAGGGTGTATAATTTGTTTTACTTGAACAATTTATTTGATAGAATTATTTGTTGCATTTGGATTGTTTGGCAATTTTAATTATTATCCATATTAATGGTTTGTAGTAATGTTTGTTGAATTATTGAATTACTTTATCTAAATGGCTCACTAGTGTAGAAAGAAGAAAATACGGGGGAAATGGAGACCACATTATGACATTTATGTGTTTGCGCACATCTTCTCGGGCTCCAAATGCATATAAAGCGCGCTTCAATATGCGTTAGGGAGGCTGCCCATAGGGCGACTTTGCTAGAGTTGCTCTTATTTTGATTTTAGGACCCGAACTTTCGTATAAACAACAAGAAGGCTTATATCCTTTTGACTACCGGCTATTCAAGGTAAGGGCGCGTCGGCGACTCAGTTGTTGGTGAGGTCGGACGACTGCATCATCGGCGAGGGAGCCTCGTCAGCGACTACCATATGAACTAACACCTAATTACGGTCAGTTTCTGCCTGTTTTTCTCTCTTTAAGCCAAAGATATGAGGTTTTTATCCTTTCTCCGGAGGAATGGTCGAATGGATTTCTCAAAATTTTAACATTCATTCATTTAGGTGATGACACCCGAACGTCAGGTACGAGCACATGGCAAATCGACCGTTTTTAATGGCAAGTTTAGTGACGCGAGGATGACAACTTTAGTTGGCAAGGATGGCAACTTCGTGTTTCAGTTTATTTTTTGATAGAAATTTATTGTGTGTGTCAACTAACTTGCTATCCTTTGCGTCATGGCGTGGTCAGTCTGTCACTAACTATTCATGCAGTTCGTCTCTGTCTTGTTGGAAGAGTAGAAATTTGACATGGCCATTTTAACCTGATACTCTGTTTAACTCTGTTCGTCACCACAACGTCAACTACATCTGTCTGATAAATTGCACTGGATTCAGTCGAGGTACTAGGGATCACAATTCAACTGAATTACGATGGCTATCAGACTAGTGCTAATTAAGCTGATGATGACAATGACGTTGGCGCTCACTTGGCATGGCCTTTCCTGGCGGCCAGCAGTGAGCTGAAGGTCGGCCGGCAGTACGCCCCGGTGGAGTCGTGGAAGAACATGTTGGCGACGACCTTATACATGGCCTCGGTCATGTGCACCCCATCCCAGTTGATGTACCTGGCGGGCTGGGCGCAGGCGGTGGCGACCTCCGGCGAGCCGCAGGTGGAGAAGATCTCGAAGTTGTAGGCGCCACCGCCTGTGCCGCAGCAGGCCTTGAAGGGCTCCCCGAAGCCGTACCTAGCTGGGGTGCGCACCACGGCGAGGTGCGCGGCGTGATAGTCGGCGTAGGCGATGATGGCATCCGGGTGGCTACGCCGGAGCCGGTGGAGCCCCGCCTGGAGGTGGTGGTTGTGGTCGAGGTTCTGTCGGTTGATGGACGCCACACAGGTGAGGTTGTCCCGGTCCCCCGGCTGCGACAGCGTCATTGCCAACGGCAAGCACCCCGTCAGCGGCATCCCCTGCACCACCACATACTTGGCTCCTCTCTTTAGCAGCCTCTGCATTTTTTTCATGTTTCATTGGCTAAGACAAATTTGCATTTTTTTTCATAAAACAGGTGTTTGTTTTCTACTCTATATTACAATACCCGATATATTTCATGATTAATCTATTGTTTTTGCCTGGTTTTCCCTAAATAACCGGCAACTCTCTTCTTCTATATGAAAATGCAGGAACCCACTGCCCATCTTTTAAGGTGTTATTTGAAAAAAAAAAATGTGTAATACAAAAGAGATGAAAAAAAAACACTTTGTCCTCGGTTGCTGACTTGAGGGAGTAACTAGGACTTGTTTGCTCTTTGTCTCCTCCACAGAGAAACCCTTAATTACTAGCGTACACTTACAGAATGTTAAGCGTGGGTGGTACTTGTGCGAGGGGCATGTGTACGAGGCATATACTGTGGCATGCGTAGCCTTGGCTTCACCCTCTTTCCAATCGGACTAGTGTTAGGTCTCGTGCCCAAAAGCCAGACATTTTTTTAGTTTAGTTGTTTAATCCTTGTTTTCTTTTACTTTATATGTTCCTAGTTTTGTTGCATGATTTGATAAAAGATACCGCGAGTAGGCTATTCTAAACTCTGGTTTGGGTGCAACCACAACTAGAGACCATGACACCTCTAGCTATGGTAAACTGGGAATGTCTAACCTTAGCTTCTCAAGTTCAACAATTATATCTTGAAATACTTTCGTAAAAAGTGGTGATCCGTGCCCTTGCAGTCATCAAGCTCTCATCGTACCCACACTTAATTTACTTATCATTATCCTTTATCCTTAAAGCTAACAAAAATATATTTGCTATATGGATATGTCCTGTGAAATCTTTACATTAGTGATAAATGTCGCAATGGAGAAGGAGAGGGCCACCACACAAATCATGACCACCTACGATGTTAAGACAATTGAATGGTTTGAGATGATGAATGATTATTCATCCATGTTATGTGCTTCGTGTCCATTATCGTGGAACATTGTAGATCTAACCAACACCTTCATTATCAATTAATGAGTACGAGTTCGATCCTATAATAGCAAGTATAGTTACTTATAATAGTGATGATAAATGAACCCTAGTAAGGAGGTTTAAAGAATCTTGCAGTATATATTTTTTATATGTGATCGATGTTTTTAATTTCATAAACAAAAAATATTCGGGCCTTACTGAAACATGCGAAACTTTGTGTGTGTGTGTGTGTGTGTGTGTGTTTTTTTTGCATTTTGAAATTTCATTTTTTTTTTGATTTTAACCTAATTTAAATTTGGCTCGAACTTTCAGGACAAAAAATAGTCCAGACCCCATCGAAATATGCGAAATTTTGAAAATTTCATTGAAATTTAGTTGAATATTTTAACCATGTGATCCAACACCCGCTGCACACAGTAGAGCGCCCACTGCCCCACTCCTTGGATATTAATTAACCACACCGAACTCTGAACTCTGAAGCTCTGAGCACTGACTGTGCTAACTCCTAGCTGCATTTTATTTTCACCAGCTACTTATCGAGAAGGAAACAGTCCTGAAACGAAAATACTATACCTACCGTCGACATGCATGCTCATTGTGTTCTTGATCAGTGGATGCATTTGTGAAGTGCTAGCGAGTAGTGACATGGAAGAACCTGGAGGAAGGTGGTGATCCTATCGATGACCATGTTCCGGATGCGCTCTGACGGGAGGGCGTCAGGGGCCATGAAACTGTACCCGTAGTCGTTGGCGCCGATCTCGCCCACCCAGAACAGCGCATCACCGACGCCCCTGTCATTGCGCGTCTTGAGGTGCGCGTCGAACCAGCCGAGCTGCGTCATGATGGACTGCGGCGTGATGTTGGCGCTGAGGTTCTGCCTGGCGAAGAACTCGTGCTCTATGGCCGTCGCGCCGGCCACCGCAAAGTTGACGCCGGAGTAGCTGGCTTTGTTGACGGTGGCGTTGGGGGAGAGGGTGGAGAGGTAGGGCGGGAGGAAGGAGGGGAGGGCGAGGACGTCGGTGGCGAGGAAGTCGACGACGAGGCGGCCGTCGGAGTAGCGGTTGGTGGGGCGGTGGAAGAAGGTGGCGCCGTACGGCGGGTGGGACACGCCGAAGGAGTAGGGCCCCGTCGTGGAGTGCGTGTTGCCCGTGTCCGTCAACGAGTCGCCGAACGCGTACAACGCCCGGAACGGCCGCCCCGGCGAGGATGGCGCCGCGGCCGCGACGGAGACGACGGTCACGGTGAAGAGGAGGAGGAGGCGGCGGGCGGTGGCGGACACGTCCATGGCGAGCTGGATGGCGCTGAACTAGCTTGCTGCAGTCTGTGCCGCCAGCGTTTGTTTCTCTGTTGCGTTTCGGTTCGGCGTGTCCGTCGTGTCCGTGCGGCAGTTTTTATAGTTGGGTTCAGGCCCACTGGCACAACGGGCTGGGCCGGGCCGGGCTAATATGTCAGAGAGGGCCCGCTCGGGCCTCCTCCATTGATTTCACTTGCATGGTGTGCTAACCTTGCCACAGATATTGACCTGCAGGTGCCGGCAAGACAATCCTTTTTTTTTTTCCTTGCCACAGAGATTGACCTGCAGGTGCCGGCAAGACAATCTTTTTTTTTCCTTGCCACAGAGATTGACCTGCAGGTGCCGGCAGGACAATCTGTGCTGCACGATGCTCCATTCGGTTGGGAAAATAAGTTCTGTGGAACACACAAGTTGTAATTAGTAGGTAAGTGGTACTAGAGACCATAATAAGGTTTGTTCTGAGGTAGAAGGAGGGAAGCACATGGATCAGAGAGTGTAGATTTGTGGTTTATAAATGTGTTAGTTCAATCATGGCTGGACCAACCCTTCTCATTGGTTTATGTGGCCAACAATAATACACACATAACAGGCTAACCAGAGTTTTCAGGCGCTGCACTTACACCTCTGTCCATCTCCTTCGAAATGATGGGCACGGCTATGCATCACGCTTATTGCTAAATACATATATTAAGAAAAATAATAATTTGATTAATTTTTAAAAGTGTTCATCACACATTAAAAAATTGTAAATGCAGTGTCCGCTCAATTTTTAGAAAAAATGTATGAACATTTCAAACAAAAATCACATGTTTAAAAGAAGATGTATGTTACATTTGAAAAGATGTTATACAATGTGAGAAAATGTTTTGTACCATTCAGAAAAAATGCATGTTACATTTAGAAAAATGATCATGTGTTTCAAACAAAATGTTCGTGATCTTTTTTTTAATATGCTTATCCAATGTACAAAAATGTCTGCATAGTTCAAGGAAAAAAATTGGCATCATACAAAAAAATGTTTCAACATGCATTTGAAAAACTATTTAACACGAATTGGAAAACTGTTCAAAAAAAAGTACGTAAAAATGTTAAATCATTTATTGAAAAATATTAAACGTATATAAAATGTTTTAGATGTATACAGAATTTTAACAATGTTAATGAAAAAACTAGACATCAAAAATATATTTGCAAAAGATGTTAATCATGCATTTGATTGCATACAAAAATTGTTCCTGGTGTTTTTCAAAAGCGTAAAATGCATATAAAAATGTAGACATGTGGTGAAAAAGAAAAAAGAAATAAATGGTGAAAAGCAAAGAAGAAATGAAGAAAATCGAGAAAGAAACAAAGAAAATCATAGAAAAACAAATAAAAAACTGATACAAAACCGCTCCTCAACTCGTCCACATGCAGCGAATGTATAGCTCTTGCTAAACACATTAGAAATCAGTACGGGCAACGTATAGCTCTTGCGCTAAATGACTACAAATAGTGTATACTCCTATTAATTTGGTTTTTTTTTCTTAAGTTGGATCCAGCCTACTCAATTTTGGTTTTGCCCTTTCCACTAAATGGTTGTTCACTCTTGCCTTCTACATCATTTCCGTCATGTCTATATTGCAGTCCCTATGCACAAAATGATTATTTTGGAGACTGGTTGCTTGTACGTGCATAACTACTTATCTAATGGTGTTATGGACAGGTCGTCCTTGTTTATTTCAAGAAGGCGAATGGGGTCTTTGACTTGTTGCATAATTTCCCCACTCAGAGAAACCCATTGCCTCCTACCGCTCTCGCCAACGCAAGGGTGCGTCGCCAGGCAAAAACCTTGCAACGCCAATGATGATAAGAGGTCTTCTTGTGGTCTGGTGCCATCTGGGGTGGCCTCATATGATCGGAGGACCAGCTGTTGTGCGTGCTGGCACAAGACCTGCGTGTGGATGGCGGAGTGGCATTCACATCATGGCGCAGTGAATGTGATCGATTTGACGCGGTTGTGCAGTGCCCCTGCAGCAGTGCGCGTTGGCGGCGGGTCTAGGCTGGCGGCTCAAATCCGGTAACTCGGTAACCTTCGGTGGTTACTCGGCCAGGCCTAATCTTTAGAGGAGAGTGCCGAGACATGATCATGGGTCGTAACAGACTTTCAAAAGTGTTTATGCCTTGGTCGGGGTGGCTAGGGCGGGGGCGTTGCCCCGGTTTAGGAATAAAGTCCTCCCTGTCCTTTCCCTATTTCGGCGATGCGCTTAGCATTCACAGAGGTCGTGTGAAGGTGTGTCTTTGAGTATCTTCCTGGATCCGGACGGTTTTGATCTCCGGTGGATCCGTATAGATGCGCCCGACATTTGTGGTCTTTCAAGTACTTGCAGGCTCTTTTGGGTGTTTTCTTTTTCGGGGTGGTGATTTTCTATGCACATTGCGGCCGTCGGCGTCTTCTGATTTACATCAACGACTTTTCGACGACTGCTTCTACGAGCTCCTTGGTTCAAACATAGTTGCTCTGTCGAGATGAAGGCCCAGAGGCCTAGAGGCAGCAACAAGGCTTGCTCACGGCACCCCCTTGATGGTTGCAAGAGGAAGAGGACTTCGACAACCCTAAAGATGTGGATGCATTTTTCTTTTTCTATAAAGATATGCTTGTATGGACTTGCACTATTTAATATATGGGCTTAGGACTTCCCAAAAGAAGGGTCCACGAATAGAGTATTGCATAATCTTGCTAAATGCGGTTATGGAGTTAAAACATATTGTTTGTTAGTTGGGAGCGTACCATCTTGCGTCACAGTGGGTGTTGTTTAAGAATATTTCTTGAAATGGTGTGTTTTAAAAAATCACATCATTTTATATATTTTTGAACAATGTACAATCCCATATGCTTACATATATGCATCACATAAATCCTACCCCTACTCATTTCACAACCTATTTGTGATACATAGCACATTCCTTTCATGCTGATTTTGTGCTTCATAACCTACTTTGTATTGCAGATAGTTTGTACAGTTAGCAGGTTAAAATCGTTCGGATTTTTTTTTACAGATTAAGATGTGTACCCTAGGGCAGCAGGTGCATACTTGGTGAGCAATCATAATCTGAGAAGATATACGCAAGGGAAACACACCAGAAAACCGTGCACAATATTATATAGTACTAAAATAAAAGAGAAACACAAAAGATGTTTCTTCGTCTGTCTCAGACAGTATATAGTGAAATGCGGCTCACTCGTTTAGGAGGGTAACAAAGCTCTGGAAATTCTCATACGAGGACCCGCCCTCGCCAATGCTCCTATGAGCTGCATCCCTAAGCACTCCCACCCTCTCCGCGATTCCCTCGTCGCCGATGACCTGCTCAAGTTTGCTCTTCACCTCCTCCTTCGTCACGACTCCATCTCCGAGCGTCACTGCCAAGCCAGTCCTCCAGATGTCACAGATGTAGCTCCGGTTCGTGAACTGGTCGGCGAAGTAGGGCCAGCACAGGATCGGCACGCCGTTCCTCACCCCCTCCATCGTCGAGTTCCACCCGCAGTGCGACACGAAGCACGCCACGGCGGGATGCGCCAGAACCTGCATGTGTGACATGGATCAGAAACTGGAGCTTGCGGTGAGCGCCGACAGACGCACGGTTCTTGGTAATGCACCGCACCTGCTGCTGGGGGCACCAGCTGACGATCATGCCCTTGCCGGCAACGCGGCTCTGGAACTCGTCGAACCACGCCTTGCCGAGGCCGTCGGAGGTGAAGTCTGGGCGCACCACCCACAGGAAAGGCCGGCCGGTGAGCTCCAGCCCCTCGGCGAGCTCTGTGAACTGTCGCGCGTCGAAAATGGTGAAGCTGCCAAATGCCACGTACACGACGGAGCCTTCGGACTGCGCGTCGAGCCACTCCAAGCAGCTGACGTCTTCCGGCCAGAACTGCCCGACGGGCTTCCGGAGCTCCTGGTCGGCGAACATTGGGCCAATGGGCAGTATCTCTGGGAACAGCCCGAAAGTCGCTGCCTCGGCGTCGAGGAACGAGTTGCACACGACGATCTCGGCGAGGCTGGTCGCCTGGGCGTTGTCGGTGACCACCAGCTTGAAGACCAGCTGCTGCCCCTCGGGTGGGCCGTCGATGCACCACGGCATGCGTGACATGCAGATCGGCGGCATCTTGGGAGCGATCTCATATATCCCCTCTCGCTTTGCCGTGCCTGCAATTTACTTATTTTTTATCATGTGTGCTTCAAGGCAAAAGTCGCAATCTGCAGAGAAGATGCACATATGACTTCTGCAGCGGAGTTGCTGCAGAGTTCTTTTTTTTAGCTGGCGGAATTGCTGCAGAGTTTTTTAATTCAGCAAGATTCTAGCCTTTTGTTTTTTGCGAAAATTCTAGCTTATCTTTTAACAAAAACACAATGCATGGTTCAAACTTGAGTGGGCGAATGAGATGATGCCTTTTGATACAGATGTCGGAAATTAAACAATAAAGCTTCTCATATCTACATAAAAAGAATCTCATTTGGGCAGTCACCAAATGTTGTTCAAAATGGAACTATGCTCAAAATTTAATTCGAAATGACATAACATGTAATTTGTGGTTAGTTCGATATGCCATACCAAAAAAAATCTGACTCAACATGAATTTGTCTCTTGGATTTCACTGAAAATTTGGTGGAATATTCCTCTAGCATAACTTCAAAATTAAGTTTTTTCTTTAAAAAACTACATATTAATTGAACAACTAAAAATATTTTTTATAAATAAGATATCGGCTTCACTTAGCAAGTGTGCAAGGCTTGATGCATGGATAATTTTCAAATGTTAGGGCATAAAATTGTTTCTAAATCAGTAGATGTTCCGCACGGAGGTTGAACTACACACCTTGAAGTAGCGACCCTTTTCCCTAAACGGATTCCAACGACAATGTTGTATTTGTTGGCTCTCTTAAACGGATTCCAACGACAATGTTGTATTTGTTGGCTCTCTTAAGATCGTGGGAGCTGGTGTATCGATCAAGGAAAACAGTTGGTTGGATCATGGTGCGGTGACTTGGACACCTTCTTTCAATTTGTTAACCCAAGTGATCCGGTTTCTTGAACCCTCTGGACGGGTGGAGAAGTAATGTAAGTTTGTGTTTGCATGAGGTTATGCTCCAACTAATGTTCGTTTAGCGATTTGTAGATCCCGTTTCAAGCGGTGGATGACTACTGCGGCCTTCAAAGCATGGTATGGCGAGATTGTTTGCATGTGTCCCTTTTCTTTATCGTCGGTTCAGTGCGATTTTCAATTTCCTACAAGCAGCATACAATCGAAGAAAGAAGATGACGTGTATGATTTTTGAAGTAATTTTTTTACTGGGTTTTGTATCTAGTTGTCTTTTCAGAGGGTGTTTGGTTACAGGGACTTATTGGTGTAGGGACTTAAATAAGTCCCTTTAAGTCCCATCTAAACCAAACAGGAGGGACTTATAGGGACTTAAAGTGGGCATTTGGGACTTATGAAATAAGACTCTCAAAGAGGGACTTATAGGGACTTATAGTTGTAATATGGTCTTTTAGTCCATATTAAGTCCCAGGAATCAAACAGGTAGGGACTTATTAGGGACTTGGGACTTATAAGTTGGGACTAAAAAAAATCTTAGGACTTATGAACCAAACATGGCCTCATTGAACAAAATACTATTTTTCATGATGATTATCAGATTTAAGATGCTCTTCGAGTGTCTATTCTCACAAGGAAAAAATGTAAATCTTTCACAATATCTTTTTAATTTTAATGTACACCTTCCTCTTAAAATATTTGAGGTTTTAGAATTTTTTTCCCCTAAACCAAACTTATTTAAGTTTGACCAGTATATGAAAAACCATAGCAACTTCTGCAACAGAAAATTAGTTTCATTGGATTTGGCATGATATATATTTTAAACCATATTGTTTCATGCAGGTTAGGAAAGTTTTCACCAACCATGGTCGAATTTTACGAAAGTTTGACTTGAGACAAATGTAGAACTTTAAATATTTTGAAACGGAGGAGTAATTAAATAATGGAAACTAGGCAGTAGAAGGGTGGATATTTGGTACCCTTGTCATCGATGAAGCCATCCTCTATCATCTTGGGAATGCTGGACCACATCCCGAGACTCGCTGCGGCCGCCGGCCAGACGGCAGCCACACGGACGCCGAGGTTCTTGGCGCCCTGGTAGCAGAACCCCAGGTTGACGTCGGCGAGTAACCATTTCACCTCCTTCTGCCCGGACGCAGCCGTCTCCCTGATGAGGTCCTCCACGTAGCCCGGCACGTACCGCGTGATGGCGCCCACGAACTTGCAGAGGTCCCTGCGGTCGTCGCCGTCGGCCATGCCGTCCGGTATGGAGACGAGGCGGATGCCGCACAGCGCGTCGCCGCTGGTGCCGGTGTCGAGGAGGAGCGCGTGGATGAGCTCGGTGCAGACGAAGGTGACCTGGAAGCCGTGGTCGACGAGGCGGTGCGACAGCTCCATGAACGGCGTGACGTGGCCCTGCGCCGGGAACGGCAGCACCATGACGTGAGGCGCGGCACCGGCCATGCTGGTCGATCACTGATGTGATCGAGGTGTGCGTGCGTGTGTGTGTGTGAGAGAGAGAGAGTGGGGAGAGAAACGGAGGTACTGATAAGCGCGCGACGTTTTGGCATTTGCGGCCGTCGGCGCATTAAGCGATCTCGTCGTTTTCGCTCTGCCCCGGTGCGATCCGCCAGGCCGGCTGCCGGCTGTCGCCGGCGCTCGCGATGATGGACACGAGGAATGATTCAGCGAGGAGTTTCAGCTTTTTGGGCCTTTCGAGCCCACTGAAATTTCAGTTTCCAACGGGCTGAGTTCTCTCGTTTTCCAGTTCCAGCCCACGCAGCTGCTCAGTTATCAGAAAAGAAAGAAACACACACAGACACACACACAGTAGAGCTTGAGGAAGATGCCATTTGAGAGATTTGAGTTGTCTCAAAAAAAAATTGTTTTTGAGAGATTTGAGAATAAAGGTACACAACTCGTAGAGGCAACCAAACACGATCTCTGTCGGGCTGGCTGTACATACTGGCACGAGCAATCAGACACTATGCTCTTGCATCATCGCATAATGGCTCTGTCTGTCCTCCTCGTGGCAGCAGTTTCGATCGTCATAACCTCGCTCTACAGGTAGGCAGGTGGCTGAGAAGGAACGGATGATGCACATCTAGATGGTGATGCAGTTGCCTCGGTTACAAAGCGCCTGTCCGGATGGATTTAATTAATTTCTTTAGGTACTTTTTAAAAGATATGTGTTGATTTTCATGTAGGATTCATGGATCTTTCACGTAATAATGGTTCCATCATTACTTTTTTTTCTGTGTGTGTAAACTTTCTATCTATTCATCGATGTCAACGGTAGTACAAAGAACACCAAAAGTAAAAAATTATATTCAGATCCGTAGACCACCTAGTGACGACTACAAGCACTGGAGCGAGCCGGGCAAACCTTGTTGTAGCAGATAGTCGGAAAGTCGTGCTAAGGCCCCATTGGACCACCGCACCAGAACAGCAATCACCGCCGATGAAGAGAAGGAATGATCGAACCTGACACGAACATAGACGAACGAAGACCGGATCCAAGTGGATCCACCGAAGACAAACGCCGACCGAATCCCACGAGATCCACCGGAGACACACCTCCATACGTCCTCCGACACGCCAGAAGGACCACCAAGAATGGGGCTAGACGGGGAGAACCTTATTCCATCTTCAGGAAGCCGCCACCTCATCTTCCTGAGCATGGCACAAACCCTAACAATACTATAAAAAATACCTAAAAATGAAGCCCTCTCGTCGGCAAGGGTTGGGATCCATTGCGCCTCCATGGTCCTAGGACCATAGAATTCGCGGCGGATCAACGGCAGCGCGGGCGAGAGGCTGAGTAAACCCTAGTAGACAGCCACTTGGGTCTTTGCCTCACAGGAGAGAACGCACGAGACTTTCACACCGAAGGATAACTTCCCTAAAACCCCTTATGACAAAAATTATGCAAGTATGCCACTTAAGATCCCCATCTTTTTCTTTGCGTGTTGGAATATAAGATGAGATGATGTCCAAGTGAATTCTAGATTACAGTGAATTTTTTTCAAAGCTAACATCAAAATGTTTTTATTTTTTATTTTTCGAGTAGTCAATTCCTCGTAATCGGAAGGGCAAATACTACTTCCTGCTTTTACTCATTTTTTTATGTTATGTGAGTGAAATGAGTCCGAAGTAATCCTTTTCAAACCATTGATTGCCTCCATGATTTGTCTGCTCCTTTCTTTGAAAAGGAAATTGGTGATGTAGTTGCATCTATTCTACTATTCCCTCCGACAAAGTGTTTGTACCAGATGGATTTAACGGTATATTTCTCAAAGCATGTTTGCCAATAATTGAAGTTTTTTTTACAACATATATGCTGATTTTTATGTAGGAGTCATTGTCTCTTACATGTATTAATGATTCCATAATTACTTTGATACAAAGTGATAACTCTCCTAAAACCCCTGATGACAACATGATGATTTCTTTGCTTTGAATTTGCTGACAAACTTGCTTGTTGGTCATCTCTAATCCATGACATTCTTCGGTTAGTCCACAAGAATCGGTATGGGTTTATCAAGTACTACATTGTTCAAGATTATTTCAAATGGTCTTTCAGTTGCATGAATGTAAGCCTTATGGAAAAGAGATTGTTCTCAAACTAGATTTTGCCGAAGCTTTTATATTATAGAGCATTATGTGTGATTATTCAAATTCTTCGTCGGTCTGGGTTCGATAATTGGCAGGTGACCAGGTTAGATTCAAGGCATTCTTTCATCTAGCACGTATGTGGTTCTGTTGAACGGGGTGGCTGGTAAGAAGTTTTAGGCAAGCGAGGGATTCGTTAAGGGATATCCACTATCACCACTTTTATTCGTCATGGCCATTAACTTGCTGCAGCCAGTATTAAATCACCTTTTTAGCCAAGCATGTTATCCTCTCATGCTCCGAAAAGGATGTTCTAGCACTTTTTTTTCAACGTTTTTACGTGTCAAATTTGCTAAAATGTGCATGGTTTTATCAATGTGTCAGAGGAAAGAATTTCATTTCTTGCATTGCTTGTGGGTTGCTCCGTGAAAAAAAACCATCACTTAGTTGTGTTGTAAAAGTGATCCCAACTAACTTATTTTTCTCGGTAAGATACAACCTTTTTTTTAACACAGTAGATACAACCTTAACATGTAATTATGCACGAGGAATACATGGGAAAGACCCAACCCAACATACAATAAATATTTTACAATATACAATAGTACATCATATATATTTTCAGTTTTGATAGTATCATTAATTCAAATATACATGTTGTATACAATTAATTTCATTGAAATAATAATGCAAACTAATTGCACAAACCCATGCAAAAAAAAAAAAACTAATTGCACAAACAGATACCGGATGCTTTGGGTTCATTCACTTAGAAGGTCCACAAATCTAGCAAAATTCTTGTGTGACGAGCCGCCCTCGCTGATGCACCTCCAGGAGGTGTCCTTGAGCCGCCGTGCCCTCTTCCTGAAGCCCGCGTCACCAATGACACTTTCCACCTTGCACCCAACAGCCGCGCTAAACTAGCGCCGCGCCGTAAATTAGGCCGTTTTAGCGCGCACAACGCGGCGGGTCGCCAGCGGGCGCGCAAAAACGGTGCGCGCGCTATAACGGGTTGGGCGCGCGGTTGAAAACACTTACCCGCGCGGCGTATTTCGGGCGCCAGCTACAGCGCGCGGCACACTCGAGCGCTCGTGCCGCACTCTCTCCTCTCCTCGTCCTATGCCTCACAGCAAGCGCCGGCGCTGCGCCGCCCGCCCACCCATGGACGCCAGACACACGGCGCCCGCTCACCTGCTGTCAGACCCGCGACACCCTTCCCCCGCCGCCGCTGCGGAAACCCTAAGCGGGAAGCGCCAAGCGTCGCCACCGCGAAGCTCGCGAAGTCGGCCTCGCTGCAAGAGCTCTTCTTGCCGCCGCGGATGACCACGGCGCCGGGTGGCGTCGCACCGGTGCCGTCCCGTGCCACCGTCGAAGAAGGTCCCCGATGCGGCGCGGACGAGGAAGGGCAAAACATCCGCGAAGAAAAACAAGGCGGCGGACGGCTCCGGCACCACGAAGGCGAGGGGAAAGAAGCTTGTAGGGCGTTCGACGGCCGCGGCGGCTACCGAAGCACCGGCGAGCTCACTCGTTGAGCCGGCCGCCGACGCGCACCACGTGTTCGACGAAATGCCCCCAAGCTGAAAAAAGTTTCCAACTTTTCTTTTCTTCTTATTTTTTCAATGCATCATCATCACATATAGATAGCTTATTTGCATTGTTCAAAAAACTTTGTAGTCTCAACGATGATGCATACATGTCCACTATGGGTGTTGGGTCCAACAATTTGCATTGGTCTCAAACCAATGACATCCATTTCGAAGACCATGAGTTTGAGGTGGACGAGGAGGGTGAGGGAATTGTCGAGGCGCCGAAAGGAAGAGTGGGCAATTACTCCACCACCGATGACAAGTTACTATGCTATACTTATTTGCAAGTGTCGAGGGATCCATCCATTGGAGGTGTTTAAAGTAGAGACGCGTATTGGGGGCGAATGAAAGAACACTTTGATGCTCACAACGTTAGTGGAATTGACCGCTCCGAGAGATCACTTCGGTCCCGATGGTCGACAATCAACTCGGATTGTCAAAAGTGGGCGGCCGCACAAAAGTCAGTGGACAAGATTAACCCAAGTGGCACAAATGAGGATGATCGAGTAAGTGGCATCTCATATATGTTCATCATACTTGTTTTTGGTGACCGAAATGCTAACTTGTTTTGTTTTTCTTGTAGTACAACATTGCACAAAACTTGTTCAAAGAAGAGACAAGGACAACCAAGAAGGGGAAGATCAAGAAAGGCAGGATCTTTACCTTGCCTCATTGCTATGAAGTGTTAAAGGATGATGAGAAATGGAAGAAGCGTGATGGTTTGGAGGATTTGCATTTGAGCAACAAACAGAAGCGAGCAATTGAGATGAATGATGACGAGGAGGAGGATGATGCATCAAGTGATGACGGCAAGAGAAGCCCCACACCCAACTCGGTTTCATACTCGAAGCCAAAACGACCGGATGGGTGCAAGAAAGACAAAACCGAAAAGAAGAAGAGGAAAGGAGATGATGAGCTCAAAAATGCTATGGAAGCTATTGTGAAGGCAAAGGTGGAAGCCAATGAGGTGAGGAAAATGGCAAGGAACCAAGATGCCGTGGCCGAGGAGAGGAGGTTGGCGGCCGAGGAGAGAAGGGTGGCGGCCGAGGAGAGAAAGGTGGCTTTGGAGGAGAGGAAAGTGAGCAATGAGGAGCGAGCTAAGTTGTTGGAATGGGAGAAGCACTTGTTCTTCTTGGACACATCTAACCTCAATGCGGCGCAAAAGGAGTATGTCAATATTGCCCAATAAGAAGTCTTGATCCAAAAAAGAGCCATGGTTCGTGCAATGGGTGGCGGCGGCCTTGGCGCTATGGGTGGCGGTGGCCTCGGCGCCACGGGAGGCATGGGTGGCTTCGGAGCCATGGGAAGCATGGGTGCACATCCGGCCGCAATGGGAGGCATGGGTGCACCTCCGGCCGCAATGGGAGGCATGGGTGCACCTCCGGCCGCCATGGGAGGCATGGGTGGCTTTGGAGCACCCTCCGACGCTATGGCCGCCATGGGAGGCATGAGTTTTGCTTCTCTCATGGGAGGCATGGGTGCACCTCCGGCCGCCATGGGTGGAATGTCTTTCGATGTGCCTTCTCACACACATTCCCATGAATATGCCGTTGAAGATCTTGCCAACACCGTCGGAGCTTCACGTGATGCGGTGCGTGATGAGGAGAGGGAGGAAGATTCATCTTCGGAGGCGGAAGAGTCGTCTTTGAAAGATGAGGACGAAGACGAGGAAGATGAAGATTGATGTGTTTTCATGTCTTGAACTTTAGTTTGCATTTGAACTTGGTTGGATGAACTTGTGGGCATGATTTTGAACTTGTGGGCATGAAATTTTATTCATCAACTTGTTTGTGTCAAATTTCACATATTCATTGCATTTTGATGATGTTTCAAACTCATTTTTGTGTCCAAAATATCATATATGCAAGATGCCCGGCGAGTCGCTGCTGTATTTTTTTTTCTGCTAGAGTGGCGCTGTGTGCTGAATTATAAGCGCTGCTCTTTGAAGCCAACTTGATGTACAAGAAACCAAGCCAAAGCCTGTGAAAACAGGTTTTTTGCGCGCGGCGCTTTAGCGCGGCCGTTGGAGATGCTCTCACCTCCTCTTTCGTCACAACACCGTCCTCGCCGGGGGACAAGGTAAGATACAACTTTTTTTAACACAGTAGATACAACCTTAACATGTAATTATGCACGAGGAATACATGGGAAAGACCCAACCCAACATACAATAAATATTTTACAATATACAAAAGTACATCATATATATTTGGGATACAATTAATTTCATTTAAATAATAATGCAAACTAATTGCACAAACAGATACCGGATGCTTTGGGTTCATTCACTTAGAAGGTCCACAAATGTAGCGAAATTCTTGTGTGAGGAGCCGCCCTCGCTGCTGCACCTCCAGGAGGTGTCCTTGAGCCGCCGAGCCCTCTTCCTGAAGCCCGCGTCGCCGATGACCCCCTCCACCTTGCCCCTCACCTCCTCCTTGGTCACGATGCCGTCCTCGCCGGGGGACACGGCGAGGCCGGTCCTCCACACGTCGGTGACGTAGCTCCGGTCCAGGAACTGCTCGCAGAAGTAGGGCCAGCACAGGACCGGCACGCCGTTCCTCACCGCCTCCATCGTCGAGTTCCAGCCGCAGTGCGACACGAAGCACGCCACCGCGCGGTGCGCCAGGACCTGCTGCTGGGAGCACCAGCTGACGATCATGCCCGTGCCGGCGACGCGCTGCTGGAACTCGTCGAGCCACTCCTTGCTCAGGCCGGCGGTGAAGTCGGGGCGCACGACCCACAGGAACGCCCGGCCGGTGAGCTCCAGCCCCTCGGCCAGCTCCTGGAACTGGCGCGGGTCGAAGATGGCCATGCTTCCGAAGGCCACGTACACGACGGAGCCGTCAGGTCGAGCGTCCAGCCATTTGAGGCAGCTAGTGTCCTCCGGCAAGAAGTTGCCGACGGGCCTCTGGAAGTCCTTGTCGGCGAAGAGCGGGCCGATGGGCAGGATGTTGGGGAATAGCTTGAACGCGCCGGCCTCGGCGTCGTGGAACGAGTTGCACACGGTCATCTCGGCGTGGTCGCTGAACCTGTTGTTCCGGCACACGAGCTGGAAGATGATGTGCTGTCCGTCGGGGGCGCCGGCGTTGTTCCACGGCAGCAGCGACGTGTGGAGCGGCGGCACCCCCGGGGCGAGCTGCAGCGTCTCCTCCCGCTCTGGCCATCCTACAGTAGAGTAGAATACTATTCGATATATCATCTGCTCCTAACCAAGAAGACGAACCAAAAGCAGAATGGAATTTCTGGCAGTGGAATTGGCATATACCCTTGTCGTTGAGGACGCCGTTCTGAATCAGCTCGGGGATCTTGAGCATGATGGCGAGGCACGCGGTGGAGGCCGGCCAGAAGGAGGCGACCCGGATGCCGAGCCTCTTGGCGACCTCGAACGACCAGCCCATGTTGAAGTCGGCGACGAGCCACTTCACCCTGGGCCTGCCGGCGGCCTCCATTTCCCCGACCAGCTTCTCCAGGTAGGCCGGCATGTGGCGCGGGTAGGCGTCGACGAGCTTGTTGAGGTCCTTGCGGTCCTCGTCGTCGGCCAGCCCGTCCGGGATGGAGGTCAGGTGGATGCCACGCAGCGCCTCGCCGCCGCCGTCGGGCGCCATGGCGGCGAGCACGAGCGCGTGGTCCACGTCGGTGTTGACGAAGGTGACCTCGAAGCCGTGGTCGACGAGGCGGTGCGAGAGCACCATGAGCGGGACGACGTGGCCCTGGCACGGCATGGGCAGCACCATCACGTGACCCTTCGACATGGCTGGCCTCCCTCCCTCCGCGTGCGCCTACTGCTGCGGCTGCTCTGTTTACAAGCACAATCTGCCAGTGATGCAATGTGTGGCGAACAGCTGCGAATGGGCACGGACGCCAGCATCTCATATATATCCAAAAAAAAGGGTAACGGAAACGAAAAGGAAGAGTTTCTTCCAAATACAGTTTGCGGAAGCAAAATGAAAGTATATGTGTCCAGCATTATCTATCTTATGTCAATCGAATGGGTGCCATGCAAAATGCATACGAGACCAACAACAATACGCCAAATGATCCACTAGTTGCACTACGTGCTACTCTTTTTTCCTTTATAACACGGGAAGGGACCAGAATAAGGTCCCCGAGGCTGTTGTAATATCGAAGGTGATACAACACTACAAAAAAGATATTTCAAAGAAATAAAGATTATAATCACATCCTTTCTTTTTACAAACAAGACTCAATATAAGAGATAAAATTGACTGTAGTCCTGCTTTCGCAACCATCTTCGGATAAATCATTGCCATAACCGGGCAAAGGAGCCATGGAGGGTGAATAAAGCTCGCCAAAACAGCTTGCTCATTTGATCTTCTGTTCCGACGGTCGAGCTTGATGTAGTGGCAGAAAATAGACCAATGAACATTCAGTGCAGCTTGCAAGTCCCATAGAAAGTCGGGTCTGAATGGGCAGCACAACCATACACCCTCCTCCTCTGTCTTCGTAACACTTTTCCGGTTATCGGGGATGGACGCTCCAGCAGAACCCTAGTACCACCCCCCCCCCCCCTCCCAATAACCAATCTAACATAGAAGACCCACTTGTCAATCCGTCATTGATGGCGTGGCGGTGCTCCGGTGGCGACGGCAGTCTGACAACTGCAACAGGTGTACGACGGTTGTTTGGCGGCTCTCTAACAACGGTCTTACAGTGGTTTGGCGGGCATTTGTGGCGGCACGCTTACGTGGCAGGAGCATATTGAGAGCAAACCATCTCCCTCCCATCCATAAGGCCTTGTTCGGTTTGGGAGGGTTCGAAGAGGTTTGAAAGGGATTGAAGGGGATTAAATCCCTGGCAAGTCAAAATCCTTCTCAAACCTCCCCAATCCCCTTCAATCCCTGTGGCAAGGGGATTAACCGAACATGGCCTAAAGGGGAAGATGGGCTGTTTTTCTTTATCACAAAATAAATCTTGAAAAAAAGGGAGCGGTTGGAGCTGGGTTTTTTGTCCAACTCCTTCAATATCAGAAAAATATTACAGAACGAGGATTAATTGGAGTTGCTCGGCAGACCAATATCAGTTCTCGATCCCTATCTCATGATGCCACGATAAAGATACTACTCCCTCCGTCCCATAATGTAAGACGTTTTTTAACACAAGTGTAGTGTCAAAAAACGTCTTACATTATGGAACGGAGGGAGTAGAAGTCTAGGAAGAGTGAAATGGTGCAGCTCGCTCTGTCAGGAGATCAACAAATCTCTTGAAATTCTCGTACGAGGAACCTCCCTTGTTGACGCTCTTGTGAGCCGCATCCCTGAGCATCCGCGCCCTCTTCGCAATTCCCTTGTCGCCGGTGACCAATTCTAGTTTGGCCTTCACCTCTTCCTTGGTCGTGATGCCATCCACGCCATGTGTCACGCCCAAACCAGTCCTCCAAATGTCGCAAATGTAGCTCCCGTTTGCGAACTGGTCAGAGAAGTAGGGCGAGCACAGGATGGGGACGCCGTTCCTCACCCCCTCCATCGCCGAGCTCCATCCGCAGTGTGACACGAAGCATGCCACCACCGGATGCACCAAAACCTACATGTACGTCGAGATAGCATGGATCACGGCCGGATTCTAAACGCATGGTACAATAGTTCTTGGTAGTGCGCGCGCACACACCTGCTGCTGGGGGCACCAGCTGACGATCGTGCCGTTGTCGGTGACGCGCTTCTGGAACTCATCGAACCACGCCTTGCTGAGGCCGCCGGAGGTGAAGTCCGGGCGCACCACCCACAGGAACGGCCGGCCGGTGAGCTCCAACCCCTCGGCCAGCTCCCGGAACTGCCGCGGGTCGAAGATGGTGAAGCTGCCGAACGCCACGTACACGACGGAGCCTTCGGGCTGCGCGTCCAGCCATTCCAAGCAGCTCGCGTCTTCCGGCCAGAACTGCCCGACGGCTTCTGGAGCTCCTGGTCGGCCAACAGTGGGCCGATGGGCACTATGTTCGGGCACAGCTCGAATGCCTCGGTCTCGGCCTCGAGGAACGAGTTGCACATGACTATATCGGCCAGGCCGGTTACCTGAGCAATCCCGAACGCCGGATGGAATGTTGCCTGCCGTCCTTCGGGGGCGCCATCGTTGTTCCATGCCATTCGCGTCGGGCAAAGTGGCGGCATACCGGGGTTGACGTGAGATATAGTTTGGTCTCATTCATCTATTATAGCCATTGGATGTGATGTGTGCTGACGTGAGTTGTATCTGTTTTTGTTTTCAAAATGATTGGGACCAAATTATATCTCATCTAGATGAGTTCTAGGTACCCCCATAATATAACATTGTTGAGACATAATCAAGTCTTAGTCGGTTGAAATTTAGTATGACCGTAACGAAAAAGTCTCAAAAGAATGAAGAAATATAGAAAAGGTAGAATATTGCAGGGAAATCAGACACAAACAAGTACTCCCTCCGTCCAAAAATACTTGTCAAAAGAATGAATGTATTTAGATATATCTTAGTTTTAGATACATCTATTTTTATTCATTTCTTCGACACGTATTTTTGGACGGAGGGAGTATTGATTTGCATAATTTATTCGATATCTCCAAATTAACTTATTCATACGCTTCATAGTCCATACAAACAAGTACAGCAGTAGACATGGATAAAACAAGAAAACTAATGAGGTGGAGCAGGCACCTTTGTCGTCGAAGAAGCCATCCTGTATAAGCCGGGGAATCCTGAGCGAGGTGACAAGGCACGCCGCGGACGACGGGCAGACGGAAGCGACCCGGACGCCGAGATCCCTCGTGGCCTGGAAGCAGCATGCCATGGTGGCGTCGGCGACGAGCCACTGCACCTTCTTTTCCCCGGACGCCTCCGTCGCCCTGATGAGCTCCTCCACGTAGCCCGGCACGCGCCCCAAGACCCCGGCCAGGACCTTGCCCAGGTCCCTGTGGCTGTCGCCGTCGGCCATGCCGTCCGGTACGGAGACGAGGCGGATGCCGTCCAGCGCCTCCCTGCCGTCGGAGAGGGCGTCGAGCAGGAGCTTGCGGATGGGCTCGGTGCAGACGAAGGTGACCTGGAGGCCGTGGTCGACGAGGCGGTGCGACAGCTCCATGAGCGGGCTGACGTGGCCCTGCGCCGGGAACGGCAGCACCATGACGTGGGGCGCCGCGCCGGCCATCGCCGATTCGCCGGTCGAGTTGGACAGGCAGTGTACAACTGCGGCAGCGTGGGCACACACTCTCTTTCTCTCTCAGTGCGATGTAGCCAGAGAGGTACAAACGCAGACCGATCCACAAGGGCGCGTTGTATACATTTTGGCATTTCTACGTCGTCCGCACGCGGGCCGTTCTCGTCGTTTCCACGGAGAAGAAGGATAACCCGTCTCCTTGTTCCGTTGGCCACATGTGGGGGTGGTCGTATTCGATCTGTGAGTGAGAAGGGCAGGCCCCCCTACATATACTCCCCTCGTTCCAAAATAGATTACTCAAATTTATACTAACTTTAATACAAAGTTGAGTCATCTATTTTAGAACGGAGGAAGTAGCAAATAGCCCTCGCTAATTGACACCAGTACTAGCCATCGGCCTGCCGAGATACTGCCCGTGACTCCCAATTCTAGCCGCCGCCGCCGTCACGGCTTTTCTACACGTCACTGACTCGGGTCCCCCTCCCCTTCTTCCACGTCCGAAGGCCTCGACGGCGGCAAAAGGTGTGTTGACCTGTCTGTCTCGTTTTTTTCTTAGGTTTTTGTTTGCCTATAAACATGGACGAGGTGGTGGCGACGATATCCAATCTGACGTCCACAAAGGGTTTATGAGAGTTTGTGCCCTCATGTATGTTGGTTCTTTGCAGATCTTGATAGTTAGCGTGTCTTTCAAAAAGAGCTATTGATTTGCCATTGGTCCAACTACTTAAGCATCATTTTATGTGTTGTAGTGTCATTATCCGGTTTGTCCAATCCCCTGGACCACTACTGATAAATTGCAAGCATGTACTAGACTAGGTGATCCTCTAACAGATATTGCCACACGATTTCTAGATCTCGTCTCAAGGGGCGAATGATGGTCTTAAACGTTCGGTATGATGCAGGCGTTTGCGGTTGTCCCTTTTCTTTATTAGTGGTTCGGTGCAAGTTTCAGTCTCTAGCAAGCGGCGCACAACCAAAGTAACAACAAGTCAAGATAGATTTTCAGTGTAGTTTTATTTTCACTTTGGACTAATTGTTTTGTGTTCAGATGTCTGTCCATATGTTCTTTTCTATATTAAGCAGATCTAAGATGTCCTTCGCATATCTGTACCTACTAATAAAGGGACAAACATTTCTACCCGTCTGTCATAGAATTTTCCTTAAAGTTGCCATAAATTACACCCAATGTCACAACTAAGTGGGAATGTTTTGTATCACTACATCGGTTGTTGCCTTTCGCCCATATTCGTCAATCCCCTAATAAATCACAAGCACACGAGCCCCCCAGTGGCTAGAGTCGCACTATGCCACATGGGAGACGTTTGTTTGATCTCCCTTCCTCCCTTTTTCCTTTTCTCACTTTTCTCACGTTCTCTTCAAATCATTATTAGCAATGGGCTGCATTCGGCCCAGTAACTCTCTGTTTAACCTTTCTTTTTTTGGTGGGGGGGGGGTAGATTCAGATGCTTTAAAAAATATCCATATCTTTCAAACCCCAACTCTAAATCTAACATGTTATATGTGAGTATCCCTTGGAAAATTATGTAGATTTCAAATATGTTATCTTGCATGTCAATCATTTCTAAGATTACATTTAGGGTGCAACCTTAATCTAATACATTTTATATGGGGTATTTTGAAAATGTCTATTATATACTCCCTCCGTTCCTTTATGTGAGGTGTACTATTTTTGGCATGGTGACCAAGGCACAAAATTATAGACATGTTAAGATCAAATTACCCTTGGCAAATTTGTTGGTTAGTGACAAGTAAATCAATTAGTCCAGGAAAGTAAGAGATGCATGTAATCGACAAAGAGATACTTTACTTTGTTTGGTACAAGGATAGATACAGACAATGAGGAGACAAATATTTTCTGTTTTTCTGGAGGGCTAGCAAGGAAATTATGAGGAATTAGAAGAAATACACCTTACATTGTGAAATTTTATCAAAAAACAAATACACCTTACATAAAGGAATGGAGGGAGTATATTTCCTACCCCATTTATGTAAACAAGTGGCTTAACATTGATTTCCATATTATTTGAAATTATGCCCATAATTTTTTTGGAAACACCTTGAGTACACTAAAAAATCATTCCACCTTTATTTTTTGTGCAACACCACTTATCATGTTGTTTGTTGTGTGGCATCATGAAAGATTTCAATGGGTTTTTTGATTTCGTCGAGTGTGTGAATGAAGGGTGATTTTTTTTCCTGTTGCAACGCACGAGCATGTTTGCTAGTATTATTTTAAAAAACACAGTACTACGGTGAAGCCCTTGCATTCTGTCGGCCTTTTATTAGACAACTTCAGTCGGCTTCTATTGAGTCCTCATGTCCGGAGCTCCTATTGGATGCTTTGTGCATCAAATTGTCCCTATTTCATACAGGACGCACCCCCTGGGCCGAGGACTCGACTGGGTACATTTAGCGACTCGATTGGCACTGCTCGACGGCCACTGTAACTATCCGACACACACATTAGTAGCACAACCCGATACTGTAGTAACTCGACTAGATGTTGTATGGAGTGATTTTTGGGGGTTTCGGTTGTTATAATTCTATATTAAAACATGATTTTATTTCTAAAAACTGTACATTTTGTGAATGTTTTTTTATAAAATATGAACATTATTATAAAATACTTTTTAAGCACAAACAACTTTTTAAATTACAACAAAATGATATATGTATTAATTTTAAAAAACAATATTTACTTAAAATTCATAACATTTTTTGAAAATTTTTTAATATATTTTTGAATGCAAAAATTTTGAAAATATTTTTTGAAGAAAATAACAGAAAAAATAAGACATGAAAAAGTGAAACAGACCATTCTAGAAAGTTTTCAAAATCGGCCAGGAACCTTCTCGTTCTATAGCAAGTGTATTACCCTCAAGTAGGCCGGCCCATATACCTAGGTCGCTCACTCTTCTATGTACCTTTCTATGGCAATTTGAGGTAGAGAGCATCAAATAGGGAATACTCTCATGCTCCAGAGTGGGCGCGAATGTTCACGGGAGCCGACGTGCATGCCTTATTTCCGCATTGAAACAGATTGCCCGTCTACCACCGTTAAACCAGCGCATGTGCCGAGGAATCTAATCTGGTGCCCCGAGGGCCACACGTCTGTTCCTGTGCCCGTGAAGATTAAACACCTCCCCGACTGACTCCTTTCATCCGCCCGCTATATAAATGTGTCCAGTTGCCGGGCAAGAAACACACCTCACATCCGCTCTCTCCACCTCCCTCTTGTACAACACCCGCCATGGCCTTCGGCGAACAGAAGGAATTCTCTGGCATTGCAGCTGCTCGGGGTGCCCGGCGAGCCAGCCCCATACAGGTTGGCTTGCCGGCAAACCCTCTGGATCCGGCGCCACAACCATCGCCATTGCCACCCCCTCCTCGCCCATCCAGGCTGGACAATGCCGTCTCCCGGCAAAATTGCCACATGCAAATGGCGGCCACACGTCAGGCAGGTGTGGAAAGAAGCCATGTCTACGAAGGTCGGCACGTCTGTGACTACCGCGGACATCGAGGAAAAGTAGATCATGGGAGGCCGCTGCCACTTGGGTCCCATGAAGGCCACCGTCACCGTGTCACTGGGTTACACAACCAGTGTCTTGACCGGTGAGCGGGGGCGTAGACCACGGCGACCGTCTTCCCCTGCCCAAAAACCAACCCTGATTCGTGCTTCACGAAAGTGGAGGAAGGCTATACTTCCCCTCTCGCTGAACCATATTCCCTCCAGAGCATCCAACAGTCCCATGACCGGGTTGTCGAACATAGGCAAGACATATCATGGGAGTGGCGATCCGCTGCAACCAGTGGTGCGATATAGTTTAGTTAAAAAATGGTCGAAATGTAAATGTTTGTGTCCGGTGTGAATGAAAATTGTCTGTTTTACATGTAATTCGTTCGGCTTGTTTGAAGCTGATTTAAATACATGTGGATAGCATTGGATAACCGGCTCCTGCATCAGTGTCCGCGCACTGGTCCGCCCCAATTCCAAAATGGATGCGGTGTGCGGGTCACATGCACTAGCATTTACATTTCGTAGACAAGGCAGACCAGTATCTGCTCTCGATCCCTTTAATTGAAATAATATATTCTCCTTAGCCTCGTGAGTCTAGGAAGAGTGAACTGGTGCAGCTCACTCTGTCAGGAGATCAACAAATCTCTTGAAATTCTCGTACGAGGAGCCGCCTTCGTTCACGCTCTTGCGAGCTGCATCCCTGAGCACCCACGCCCTCTCCGCAATGCCCTTGTCGCCGGTGAGCCGTTCGAGTTTTATCTTCACCTCTTCCTTGGTCACGAGGCCGTCCTCGCTCTGCGTCACGCCCAAACCAGTCCTCCAAATGTCGCAGATGTAGCTCCTGTTCGCGAACTGGTCGGAGAAGTAGGGCCAGCACAGGATGGGCACGCCGTTCCTCACCCCCTCCATCGTCGAGTTCCATCCGCAGTGCGACACGAACCATGCCACCGCCGCATGCGCCAGAACCTACATGTACGTCGAGATAGACATGGATCATGGCCGGACTCAAAACGCATGGCATGATACTACAGTTCTTGGCAGTGCACCGGGCGCGCACCTGCTGCTGGGGGCACCAGCTGACGATCACGCCCTTACCAACGACACGCTTCTGGAACTCCTCGAACCACGCCTTGCTGACACCACCGGAGGTGAAGTCCGGGCGCACCACCCACAGGAACGGCCGGCCGGTGAGCTCCAGCCCCTCGGCCAGCTCCTGGAACTGCCGCGGGTCGAAGATGGCGAGGCTGCCGAACGCCACGTACACGACGGAGTCTGCGGGCTGCGCGTCGAGCCATTCCAGGCAGCTCGCGTCTTCCGGCCAGAGCTGCCCGACGGGCTTCCGGAGCTCATGGTCGGCGAACAGCGGGCCGATCGGTAGCACGTTGGGGCACAGCTTGAACGCCGCGGTCTCGGCCTCGAGGAACGAGTTGCACATGACTATCTCGGCGAGGCCGATTACCTGAGCCATCCCGAACACCAGCTCGAAAGCCGCCTGACGTCCTTTGGGGGCGCCGTCGATGTTCCATGCCATTTGCGTCGGGCAGAGTGGCGGCATGCCGGGGGCGAGCTCGATCATCTCGTGTCTCTTCGGGAAGCCTGCACATTATCCATCCTTTAGGTTTGTGAATCCGAGGTAAAAAATGCATGCAGTAACTCCGAAAAAGTCCCCCCAAAAAATGAAGAAGCATAGAAAAGCCGCAGGGAAAATTCATACGCTCCAAAGTCCATAGTCCGTACAAATAAGTACAGTAGTAAACGTGCGTAAACAAGGAAAAGTAATGCACTGGAGCAAAGGTACTAGTACCTTTGTCGTCGAAAAAGCCATCCCGTATGAGCTGAGGAATCCTAAGCGACGTGACAAGGCACGCCGCCGACGCCGGGCAGACGGAGGCGACCCGGACGCCGAGATCCCTCGCGGCCTGGTAGCAGCACGCCATGGTGGAGTCGGCGACGAGCCACCGCACCTTCCTCTCCCCGGACGCCTCCGTCTCCCTGATGAGCTCCTCCACGAAGCCCGGCACGCGCCCTAAGACCGCGGCCAGGACCTTGCCTAGGTCCCTGCGGCTGTCGCCGTCGGCCAGGCCGTCCGGTATGGAGACCAGGCGGATCCCGTCCAGCGCCTCGCCGCCGCCATTGTCGCCGTCGGTGTTCCGCTGCAGGGCGTCAAGAACGAGCTTGCGGATGGGCTCGGTGCAGACGAAGGTGACCTGGAAGCCGTGGTCGACGAGGCGGTGCGAGAGCTCCATGAGCGGGGTGACGTGGCCCTGCGCCGGGAACGGCAGCACCATGACGTGGGGCGCCGCGCCGGCCATCGCCGATTCGCCGGTCGGGCTGGACAGGCAATGTGCGTAGCGGCACTGCGGCAGCGTGGGCACTCTCTCAGTGCGTTGTAGCCACAGCGGTAGGACTAGAAACGCAGAGACTGATGATAAGGGTGCCTTTCTGCGTCGTTCTCGTCGTTTTCCGCGGAGAAGGATGAAACCGGGCGTGTGCTTGTTCGGTTGGCCACATCCCACATGTGGGGGTGGCAGTACTCGCACGGTGAGTGAGTGGGTGAGAAGAAAGGAGGGCGATATGCTCTGAGATCGGGTACGTACAAGGTACAACAATGCGGTTGTATGGGCAGCTACAACATGGACGTGTTTAGTTACACATGTCCGTGCGTTGCAACGGGAGAAGAAAATCGCGTCCCTAATCGCTCAAGAAGTAAGGACGTCATCGTCGCTCTCCTTCCATCCGGCTCATATTTGCACAGCCTAAGAAGAGATTATATTGTTTAGACACGTTGCAAGAACCGGGATTGGTCTGGTCGACTATGTACTTGTAAAGGATTGCTAGATCCATTTTTCCACAACCTAGGAAGAAAAATCTTGGTACCAAAGAAAATATCTTGAGGAATGAGGAAGGCCACATCTCTGCCTGAAGAGGATAGTTGGTACGATAAATAAACCAGTAGCATCTGCCTGAACTGTACTTTCAAATCAAGGCCTAGTTTAATCTGATAGGGCCAAAATAACCATTTTCATGAAACATATAGTCAATTTTCTGTAAGGGGACATATAGTCAAATTGTCCACTAATTATCGAAGAGTGCAGTTCAAAGGGACTGTCCAATCTACATAAGTCATGACCACGATTTCTACATTTCGTAACTAAAACAACATTGTCTAACCATTGGCTTAGGCATACAGAGTCTAATACAAACTGCAAACTGCTGAGAAGTGTAGACCTGTCATTGTTTTTTGGTGACCATACACATTTAGTTGAGTGAATAGATTTAAATTATAGTGATAGCTCGAGCCAAGAACCAAAAAAGTAGTCCCATTGGCTATAAATGTCTAGCAATCCAAAGAGGTGTTGGCACCAAAGGAGCAGCACTGAACATCATCATAATAAGGTATATCCCGAGAATATTGAAAATGTAAAGTCAGAATCTTGAACAAAGATAACATGCCACACACTTAAATAATGGGGAAAAACATGACATGTTTCTTACAATGTAAAATATAAGTTCTCTCTCCACTGGGCATCGGCTTATCGCTTCGCAGGCTAAAAAAATACTTTTTTTGTTGGTAATACCACATAGAGCATGATATAGACAACTAAATCAAGTTCAAAAATTGGCATGTTTAATCATGTAATACACTGAAGAAAGGACAATGCCAATCTTGAAAGGGCACTTATATTTGATAGAATTCCCCAGTTCACATGCACTGTGAAAGGACTGGAACCGCATATTTGATGCCATTATCCAATGACGGAAGCTCTCGATGCTCTCCAGTGTGTGACTGGTCACATTCTGGATCCTTTGCATCTCGAAGAAGAAAATATGTCAACACAGAGCAAGATAAATAACACCTAAACCGAAGTAGTAGATCGGGTCATCTGCTTTCGGATATGTCAGGTTCACTGTTGTTATCTTTGCAACTTGATGGATCTTTTGGATTAAGTGAGCAAGCCCACTTGTGATGCTGCTGATATTTACCTTCTGAAGAAACCATGGGTAACAAACTGAAGTGTGTTTCCCCTGCTTCAGTAGTCCTCTCATCACCACCCGATGGCTGTTCGATTGCGCATTGACAAAGGCATATATGCAGTTTCCTAACCAGGCCAAATAGATCATATAAGTCTGACTTGGATAATTTGGAGTCGATATTGTTCTTTTTTTCACTCCCAGCCGCATGTACCATGTTGCCTTCTTACTGTCTCTCAGCATAAGCTATAAAGATGTATAATACATTTCTCGCCCTGTTCAACCGGATTTTAGCAATATAAACGAAGATGTATAATACGTTTCTCGCCCTGTTCAGCCGGATTTTAGCAAAATGAGATGAGCTTACCTTCTCTAGCTCCTCCACGTGCGTGATATTCTCCATCTTCGGGCTTCTACCTCTTTGCCTATTGCAGCCAGTTCTGCATTAACTTTTGATTCCGCTAACGAGATTAGTTGTCTCTTCCTCCTCTGCCCATACAGCCGCGACTGCCTCCAGGAGCGCCTTTGTCGCCTCGTGCCTCATAGGCTCGTACTCGGCGGTCATCGCTGCCGCGGCGGTTGCACCCAGGAACACAAAGTTCCTTTGTACCTCGTCCTACATGGAACCTCTTATCTTCAGCCCTTCAACATTGATTTGAGATCCGTACTCTCCAACTAACTTGCAACAAGCAGATTTCTCTTTTTTGTTTCTCTCAAATGAAAGAACATATGGACTTCACACTTTGCAGATCAAACAAACTTTACAACTTCAATGTGTGAAAAAACTTTCAGATTTTTTGGACCAACATAAATATACAAAATGAGGATTTTTTTTGATTAAAAAAAATAAATTTTAGCATTTTAAATGAATGGAAAAAAAACTGAATTAGAATGTTCTGTTGTCCTGCAAAGTTTGAAGTTTATACGTTGTTTCGTTTGAGAGAAACAAAAAAGATAAATGTGCCTGCACGGATCTTGATGCCAAAATGGATGGCTAAGATAAAGGGTACCGTGTAGCTCAAGCTACACAAAACCACATTCAGGCCACCCAGGAACCTCCCCACGACGTCCTCCCCATGCACGTTCGACACAACAAGCTGCAACGTATGGTGGGGCCTCCAAGGCGCTTGGCCGCCGGGGTGCCCGGCCATCTCGAGAGGACGTAGGGAGATGGGGGCGGCGAGGCTGGCCTCCTGGATCGGCCGCTCGGTGTGGCTTCATGGAAGATTACATGCAAAGGACGTCGTCGGTTGGTGTGCTTCGGCGTCGCCGCATGGACGGTGATGCTGATGCTATGGTGCGAAACTCGGTGGAGGAACTGTGGAAGGGATCTCGACGGGGACGACTTGGGAATCGCTGGCGTTGACCTCGATCATTGTTACTAACAATTTGCAAATCCTCTGAGGCTGAGATCTCACGGCTGGGTAGGGGCTGGGTAGGAACGAAGGAGAGGACGGTGATGGTGCCCACGGCGGGCTGCGGTTCTGACGCTCCCGGCAGGCCCAGATGAATCGCACCGTAAGATTGACCTGGCCCTATGTCTCCTCCAGTGCCTCGTCTGCTGTTTCTTCACCTCCTCATTAGCGGCATATTCATGGGAGGCATTAAGGAAGGATTACTCAGAGTCCGGGTCGTGAGGGATGTAGAGTTCGACTCCAACTCCAACTGAGTTTCATATCTCAGGGACAAAAAAACCAGGTGTGGGCAAACGTGCGTGTGGATCCAGCAACGAGGCGTCCCCGCGGGCTGGTATGTCAACCACGGATATGGGCTGGCAAACAAAATAAACTTATGGGCTGGCAGGTTCGTTTTGTTTCGGCAACAAAATAGACATATGGGCTGACCTCTACGTTCCTTCTTTTGTTTCGTTTGCACGTACTTCATAAAATAGAGTCCGAACAAAACTAAACAACATCGTAGGCGTGAAAACAATAGCGGGGCCAAATAAAGCGGGACAAAACCAAGAATATCATCTTTCTTTAATAGTAGGTATAGAGTATAGATATAGATATAGATATAGATATAGATGATTGGTAGATTGCATATGGATGATTCCTTGCATAGCAGGATGTTTAAAGCACTCTAGGCAGTTTCCACTCATGCAGGCTCATGCAGACCGAGATTTTCTCATTTTTCGTGCCAGCTTACCTTGGGCTTGTATGGCGGTTGTGATGGATATATCAATAGGAGCTTTCGAGCGAACCCCATCAAATAAGTGTTTTCTGTTTTTTTTTCGCAAGAGGCATGGTTTTGCTTTCATGAGAGGCACCGTTGTGCTTTCGTGAGAGGCACGGCCCTGCCTCTCGGCAACGGTAAAAATGCATTTTCTTTTTTTTCTCCTTCCGCGAGAGGCACGGTTTTGCTTCCCCGAGAGATACGGTTGTGATTTCCAAGAGGCACGGCCGTGCCTCTTTCGAAAAAAGAAAAAAAAACCGTGCTTTCGGTTTGATTTTTTTCATTTGATTTTTTGACCGGTTATTTTTATGAATTTTTTTTTGTCAAAATATAAACATGGGATCTTGTTTTAAAGATCTCGATGTGTTGAATCCAACGGTGAAAACGGTTCGAGATTTGGATGCACGGTGTAAGAGATAAAACGTTTTGAATAAACAGATCTACGAAAAAGGGAAAACTCACAGGTTGCGACAACTGGCGCACATGCCCTGGAAAGGTGGGACTAATCTTTTGCAAGGAGTACTTCTTAATTAGTGATTTCGTGCAATGCATTAATATTTTCTCGGAAGTTTCTATTTATGACCCGGGCCGTTAGATAACCACCCATCACGCATTATGGGCCAGCCCATGTAATAATTTTATATATTTTTCTACTTCAAGAACATTTCATGAGTATCAAATTAAAAAATGTACGAGATTTCAAAAATGTGCTGAAATTCAGAAAATTGTTATGGAATTTAAAAAATGTTCTTAATTTGGGAAAATTCAAAAATTATAAAAATATGCGGGATTTCATAAAATTTTCATGGATTTTAAAAATTTTGAAGAATTATAAAAGCAATGCTCATGAATAAAAAAATGCTTGACAATTTCAAAATAAATCCCAAATTTCAAAACTAAATACTGATTCAAAAAAAATCACCAATTCAAAAAATGTTCTCAAATCTTACAAATGTTTACTAATTTAAAAGATTGTAATGGATTGCAAAAATTTCATCGATTCAAACCATACTAACAATTTTTTTAAAATAAATCATCGATAATGCTCATGAATTGGGAAAATGTGCACTAATTTAAAAAATATCAAGGATTTCAGAAGTTGTGCCAAATTTGAAAATGGATAAAATTGAAAGTGAAAAAGAAATTAAAAAGATCAGTTGAAAAAGAAATTAATTTTCACGTATTTTAAAAAAGAAAAAGAAAAATAGAACAAACAGCTAAAGAAAATAAACAAGAAAAATGTGAAAAAGGCCGATTCAGGGAAGGTTTTAGAACTTTCCTAAAACCAGCTGGAAAAATACATGGAAAACCTTTGTTATGGGTCCGTCGATGAGGCATGCGTACGCCGAGTGGTGGTGCGCGTTTCGTCGGTACCTGTCGCGGACTAGATAAATTGAATTCCTTCGTTTGTCCCAACGAGCGGCAAATAGGAAATGACAGCTTTGGAGGCTGTCATGGTAATCTTATTCGGAAGATTTGTTCACCAAGGAAGGGTTTCACTTCTGAAGTTCACAAACTTGCTTGTTATGTGTTCGTCATCTTGGGCCTCTATTCCGCATGATATAATCGATATCCCTATAAACATTCTCCACACATTCCTGAATGTGTTGCTATTAAAGAATCTCGTTGTCCTTGTGGTGTCATGAGGTAATTGGTGCGGATATGGTCATTGTTGTAATTTGTCGACCGTGGATTTCATCGCTTAGGGGTTTCCTTTTGTCTCTCGCTTAGGCATAAATTTGATCTTATACGACTTTGCTATTTTTGCGGCGTTTTGTGTGTGTGGGCATGCGTTGGTGTTGGTTGTGTGCATCGTACCTATGCAGATGCCGAATGTGTGCTCATTGTGTTTGTATACACTTTGATACTTTTTTAGTCAATAAAATTCCCACTTTGTCGGAAAAAAAACATTCTCCACCAGTATTAAAATTAGCAGGTTGATCTAAAAAACGAAGTCCCTAGCTCAACATTTTTCTAAAGGCTAGAATTACATCCACAATGGCCAATTACGTCTAGAACAAGATTCACAAGTTTTTTTCTAATGCTAAACTTTGTTAGATAATTACATATACATACACAATACATGTAGAGAATTTGGTAGCCCCGGGAGGAGCAAAACCCGCCGAGAGATCCTAAAACAGAAAACATTTTGCTAAATTGTGAGCATCATGATAAGAACTTCTTCGTTCATGGTGTATTATAACATCTCCAAACATCTTAATGAAGGAAATATGCCCTAGAGGCAATAATAAAGTTATTATTTATTTCCTTATTTCATGATAAATGTTTATCATTCATGCTAGAATTGTATTAACCGGAAACATAATACATGTGTGAATATATAGACAAACAAAATGTCACTAGTATGCCTCTACTAGACTAGCTTGTTAATCAAAGATGGTTATGTTTCCTAACCATGAACAAATAGTTGTTATTTGATTAACAAGGTCACATCATTAGTAGAATGATTTGATTGACATGACCCATTCCATTAGCTTAGCACACGATCGTTTAGTATGTTGCTACTGCTTTTATCCATGACATATACATGTTCCTGTAACTATGAGATTATGCAACTCCGTTTACGGAGGAACACTTTGGTGCTACCAAACGTCACAACGAATCGGGTGATTATAAAGGAGTACTACAGTGTCTCCAAAGGCGATGTTGGGTTGGCGTATTTGAGATTAGGTTTTGTCACTCCGATTGTCGGAGAGGTATCTCTGGGCCCTCTCGGTAATACACATCATTGAAGCCTTGCAAGCATTACAACTAATGAGTTAGCTGTGAGATGATGTATTACGGAACGAGTAAAGAGACTTGCCGTAACGAGATTGAACTAGGTATTGGATACCGACGATCGAATCTCGGCAAGTAACATACCGATGACAAAGGGAACAACGTATGTTGTTATGCGGTCTGACCGATAAAGATCTTCGAGAATATGTAGGAACCAATATGGGCATCCAGGTCCCGCTATTGGTTATTGACCGAGACGTGTCTCGGTCATGTCTACATTGTTCTCGAACCGTAGGGTCCGCACGCTTAAGGTTTCGATGACGGTTATATTATGAGTTTGTGTATTTTGATGTACCGAAGAAGTTCGGAGTCTCGGATGTGATCACGGACATGACGAGGAGTCTCGAAATGGTCGAGACATAAAGATTGATATATTGAAGCCTATATTTGGAGTTCGAATGATTCCGGTGAAATCGGATTTTATCAAACACCGGGGTTACGGAACCCTCCCGGAGGCTATTGGGCCTTAGTGGGCCAAGAGGGAGAAGAGGAAGGGCCGGCCAGGGCAGGCCGCGCGCCCCCTCCCCCCCTAGTCCGAATAGGACAAGGAGAGGGGGGCGGCGCCCCCCCTTCCCTCTTCCCCTCCCCCAATCCTACTCCAACTAGGAAAGGGGAGGAGTCCTACTCCCGATGGGAGTAGGACTCCTCCGGCGCGCCTCCTCCAAGGGCCGGCCGCACCCCCCCTTGCTCCTTTATATATGGGGGCAGGGGGGCACCCTAGGACACACAAGTTTGATCTACGGATCGTTCCTTAGCCGTGTGCGGTGCCCCTCCACCATATTCCACCTCGGTCATATCGTTGCGAAGCTTAGGCGAAGCTCTGCGCGATAGAACATCAAGATCGTCACCACGCCATCGTCTTGACGAAACTCTCCTCCCCGGCTCTCTCTGGATTGGAGCCCGAGGAGCGCCATCGAGATGTACGTGTGTCAAGAACTCGGGCGCCGAGTAACGGCGCGGGATCGGTCGGATCGCGAGGAGATCGTCGACTACTACTTCCTCGTTGTGATCGCTTTCTCTTTGGTCTACGAGGGCGTAGACAACACTCTCCCTCTCGTTGCTATGCATCACCATGATCTTGCGTGTGCGTAGGAAATTTTTGAAATTACTACGCTCCCCAACAAAGGTATCGAGCCTAGGTTTTTATGGTTTGATGTTTTGCACGAGTAGAACACAAGTGAGTTGTGGGCGATACAAGTCATACTACCTACCAGCATTTCATACTTTGGTTCAGCGGTATTGTGAGATGAAGCGGCCCGGACCGACATTACGCGTACGCTTACGCGAGACTGGTTTCACCGCTACGAGCACTCGTTGCTTAAAGGTGACTGGCGGTGTCTGTCTCTCTCACTTTAGTTGAACCGAGTGTGGCTACGCCCGGTCCTTGAGAAGGTTAAACGGAGTCTATTTGACAAAGTATCGTTGTGATTTTGATGCGTGGGTGAGATTGGTTCTTGCTTAAGCCCGTAGCAGCCACGTAAAATTTGCAACAACAAAGTAGAGGACGCCTAACTTGTTTTTGCAGGGCATGTTGTGATGTGATATGGTCAAGACGTGATGCTATATTTTATTGTATGAGATGATCATGTTTTGTAACCGGTTATCGGCAATCGGTCGAGCCATATGGTTGTCGCTTATTGTATGCAATGCAATCGCTTCAAGAATGCTTTACTTTATCACTAAGCGGTAGCGATAGTCGAGAAGCATAAGATTGGCGAGACGACAACGATGCTACGATGGAGATCAAGGTGTCGCGCCGGTGACGATGGTGATCATGGTGGTGCTGCAGAGATGGAGATCACGAAGCACAAGATGATGATGACCATATCATATCACTTATATTGATTTGCATGTGATGTTTATCTTTTATGCATCTTATCTTGCTTTGATTGACGGTAGCATTATAAGATGATCTCTCACTAAATTATCAAGAAGTGTTCTCCCCGAGTATGCACCGTTGCCAAAGTTCGTCGTGCCCAGACACCACGTGATGATCGGGTGTGATAAGCTCTACGTCCATCTACAACGGGTGCAAGCCAGTTTTGCACACGCAGAATACTCAGGTTATACTTGATGAGCCTAGCATATGCAGATATGGCCTCGGAACACGGAGACCGAAAGGTCGAGCGTGAATCATATAGTAGATATGATCAACATAAGATGTTCACCATTGAAAACTACTCCATCTCACGTGATGATCGGTTATGGTTTAGTTGATTTGGATCACGTGATCACTTAGATGACTAGAGAGATGTCTTTCTAAGTGGGAGTTCTTAAGTAATATGATTAATTGAACTTAAATTTATCATGAACTTAGTCCTGGTAGTATTTTGCAAATTATGTTGTAGATCAATAGCTCGCGTTGTTGCTTCCCTGTGTTTATTTTTGATAGGTTCCTAGAGAATATTATGTTGAAAGATGTTAGTAGCAATGATGCGGATTGGATCCGTGATCTGAGGTTTATCCTCATTGCTGCACAGAAGAATAATGTCCTTGATGCACCGCTAGGTGATGGACCTATTGCAGAGCGGATGCAAACGTTATGAACGCTTGGCTAGCTCAATATGATGACTACTTGATAGTTTAAGTGCACCATGCTTAACAGCTTAGAATCGGGACTTCAAAGACGTTTTGAACGTCATGGACCATATGAGATGTTCCAGGAGCTGAAGTTAATATTTCAAGCAAATACCCGAGTTGAGAGATATGAAGTCTTCAACAAGTTCTATAGCTAAAAGATGGAGGAGAATCGCTCAACTAGTGAGCATGTGCACAGATTGTCCGGGTACTACAATCGCTGAATCAAGTGGGAGTTAATCTTCCGGATAAGATAGTGATTGATAGAATTCTCTAGTCACCATCACCAAGTTAGTAGAACTTCGTGATGAACTATAGTATGCAAGGGATGATGAAAATGATTCCCGAGTTCTTCGTGATGTTGAAATCGACGAATGTAGAAATCTAGAAAGAGCATCAAGTGTTGATGATTGACAAGACCACTAGTTTCAAGAAAAGGGCAAAGGAAAAAAAATGGAACTTCGAGTGGAAAGACAAGCAAGTTGTCACTCCCGCGAAGAAGCTCCAAAAGCCTGAAACTGAGTGCTTACACTGCAAAGGAAATGGTCACTGGAAGCGAAAATGCCCTGAATATTTGGTGGATAAGCAGGATGGCAAAGTGAACAAAGGTATATTTGATATACATGTTATTGATGTGTACTTTACTAGTGTTTATAGCAACCCTTCGGTATTTGGTACTGGTTCAGTTGCTAAGAGTAGTAACTCAAACGGAGTTGCGTAATAAATGAAAACTAGTTAAGGGTGAAGTGACGATGTGTGTTGAAAGTAGTTTCACGATTGATATGATCATCATCGCACACTCCCTATACTTTCGGATTAGTGTTGAACCTAAATAAATGTTATTTGGTGTTTGCGTTGAGCATGAATATGATTTGATCGTGTTTATTGCGTATACGCTTATTCATTTAAGTAAGAGAATAAATTGTTATTCTGCTTACATGAATAAAACCTTATATGGTTACACACCCAATGAAAATGGTTCATTGGATCTCGATCGTAGTGATACACATAATATTGAAACCAAAAGATGCAAAGTTAATAATGATAGTGCAACTTATTTGTGGCAATCGCCGCTTATGTCATATTGGTGTAAAGCGCATGAAGAAACTCCATGCCGATGGGATTTTGGAATCACTTGATTATGAATCACTTGATGCTTATGAACCATGCCTCATAGGCAAGATGACTAAGACTCCGTTCTCCGAACAAAGGAGCGAGCAACCGACTTATTGGAAATAATACATATAGATGTATGCGATCCAATGAGTGTTAAGGCTCGCGGCGGTTATCGTTATTTTCTGACCTTCACAGATGATTTGAGCAGATATGGGTATATCTACTTGATGAAACATAAGTCTGAAATAGTTGAAAGGTTCAAAAAATTTCAGAGTGAAGTGGAAAAATCATCGTGACAAGAAAATAAGGTTTCTACGATCTGATCGCAGAGACAAATATTTGAGTTACGAGTTTGGTCTTCAATTAAAACAATGTGGAATAGTTTCACAAATTTATGCCACCTGGAACACCACTTCGTAATGGTGTGTCCGAACGTCATAACCGTACTTTATTGGATATAGTGCAATCTATGATGTTTCTTACCGATTTACCAATGTCGTTTTGGGATCATGCACTAGAGACAACTGCATTCACGTTAAATAGGGCACCATCTAAATCCGTTGAGACGACACTATATGAACTGTGGTTTAGCAAGAAACCAAAGTTGTCGTTTCTTAAAGTTTGGAGTTGCGATGCTTATGTGAAAAAGTTTCATCCTGATAAGCTCGAACCCAAATCGGAGAAGTGCGTCTTCATAAAATACCCAAAGGAAATTGTTGGGTACACCTTCTATCACAGATCCGAAGGCAAGACATTTGTTGCTAAGAATGGATCCTTTCTAGAGAAGGAGTTTCTCTCGAAAGAAGTGAGTGGGAGGAAAGTAGAACTTGATGAGGTAACAGTACTAGCTCCCTTATTGGAAAGTAGTTCATCACAGAAATTGGTTCCTGTGACACCTACACCAATTAGTGAGGAAGTTAATGATGATGATCATAAAACTTCAGATCAAGTTACTACCGAACCTCGTAGGTAAAACAGAGTGAGATCCGCACCATAGTGGTACGGTAATCCTATTCTGGAGGTCGTGTTACTTGACCATGACAAACCTACGAACTATGAGGAAGCGATGATGAGCCCAGATTCCACAAAATGGTTTGAGGCCATGAAATCTGAGATATGATCCATGTATGAGAACAAAGTATGGACTTTGATGGATTTGCCCGATGATCGGCAAACCATAGAAAATAAATGGATCTTCAAGAGGAAGACGGACGCTGATAGTGAAGGAAATATGCCCTAGAGGCAATAATAAAGTTATTATTTATTTCCTTATTTCATGATAAATGTTTATCATTCATGCTAGAATTGTATTAACCGGAAACATGATACATGTGTGAATGCATAGACAAAACAAGATGTCACTAGTATGCCTCTACTAGACTAGCTTGTTAATCAAAGATGGTTATGTTTCCTACCATGAACAAAGGAGTTGTTATTTGATTAACGAGGTCACATCATTAGTAGAATGATCGATTGACATGACCCATTCCCTTAGCTTAGCACACGATCGCTTAGTATGTTGCTACTGCTTTTATCCATGACTTATACATGTTCCTATAACTATGAGATTATGCAACTCCGCTTACGGAGGAACACTTTGGTGCTACCAAACGTCACAACGAATCGGGTGATTATAAAGGAGTACTACAGTGTCTCCAAAGGCGGATGTTGGGTTGGCGATTTCGAGATTAGGTTTTGTCACTCCGATTGTCGGAGAGGTATCTCTGGCCCTCTCGGTAATGCACATCATCAAGCCTTGCAAGCACTACAACTAATGAGTTAGTTGTGAGATGATGTATTACGGAACGAGTAAAGAGACTTGCCGAACGAGATTGAACTAGGTATTGATACCGACGATCGAATCTCGGACAAGTAACATACCGATGACAAAGGGAACAACGATGTTGTTATGCGGTCCGACCGACAAAGATCTTCGTAGAATATGTAGGAACCAATATGGGCATCCAGGTCCCGCTGTTGGTTATTGACCGTGAATGGTTCTAGGTCATGTCTACATTGTTCTCGAACCGTAGGGTCCGCACGCTTAAGGTTTCATGGCGCTTATTATGAGTTTATGTATTTTGATGTACCAAGGAGTTCGAGTCCCGGATGTGATCACGGACATGACGAGGAGTCTCGAATGGTCGAGACATAAAGATTGATATATTGGAAGCCTATGTTTGGAGTTCGAATGGTTCCGCGGCGGAATTTATCGAGTAACGGAGGTTACTGGAACCCCGGGAGGTAAATGGGCCTCGATGGGCCCTAGTGGAAAGGAGGAGGGCAGCCCAAGCCTGGTCAAGCCCCCCCTTCCCTAGTCCTACTAGGACTAGGAGAAGGGGCCGCCCTCTCTCTTTCCCCCTCCGGAATCCTAGTCCAACTAGGATTGGGGGAATCCTACTCCCAGGGGAGTAGGACTCCCAGTATGCGCCTCCTTGGCCGCCGCCCTCCCCTGGCTCCTTTATATACGGGGCAGGGGGCACCTTGGAACACACAAGTTGATCGTGAGATCGCCCTTAGCCGTGTCGGTGCCCCTCCACCATATTCCACCTCGGTTATACTGTCGAAGCTTAGGCGGCCCTGCGCGGTGAAACATCAAGATCGTCACCACGCCGTCGGTCGACGGAACTCTCCTCGACACTCGGCTGGATCGAGTACGAGGGACGCCATCGAGCTGTACGTGTGTCAAGAACTCGGGGCGCCGGAGTAACGGTGCCGGATCGGTCGGATCGCGAGGAGAACGTCGACTACTTCCTCTACGCCAGATCGCTCGCTCCGCTTCGGGTCTACAAGGGTATGTAGACAATACTCTCCCTCTCGTTGCTATACATCACCATGATCTTGCGTGTGCGTGGGAAAATTTTTGAAATTACTACGCTCCCCAACAAAGGGCATCCGAGCCTAGGTTTTTCTATGGTTTGATGTTTTGCACGAGTAGAACACAAGTGAGTTGTGGGCGATACAAGTCATACTACCTACCAGCATGTCATACTTTGGTTCAGCGGTATTGTGAGATGAAGCGCCCCAGACCGACATTACGCCAGACGCTTACGCGAGACTGGTTTCACCGCCACGAGCACTCGTTGCTTAAAGGTGACCGGTGGGTGCTGTCTCTCTCACTTTAGTTGAACTGAGTGTGGCTACGCCCGGTCCTTGAGAAGGTTAAACGAGTCTATTTGACGAAGTATCGCTGTGGTTTTGATGCGTGGTGAGACTGGTTCTTGCTTAAACCCGTAGCAGCCACGTAAAATTTGCAACAACAAAGTAGAGGACGCCTAACTTGTTTTTGCAGGTATGTTGTGATGTGATATGGTCAAGACGTGATACTATATTTTATTGTATGAGATGATCATGTTTTGTAACCGGTTATCGGCAATCGGCAGGAGCCATATGGTTGTCGCTTATTGTATGCAATGCAATCGCTCGTAATGCTTTACTTTATCACTAAGCGGTAGCGATAGTCGAGTAGCATAAGTTTGGCGAGACGACAACGATGCTGCGATGGAGATCAAGGTGTCGCGCCGGTGACGATGGTGATCAAGGTGGTGCCGCAAGATGGAGATCGTGAAGCACAAGATGATGATGACCATATCATATCACTTATATTGATTTGCATGTGATGTTTATCCTTTATGCATCTTATCTTGCTTTGATCGACGGTAGCATTATAAGATGATCTCTCACTAAATAATCAAGAAGTGTTCTCCCGAGTATGCACCGCTGCCAAAGTTCGTCGTGCCCGCACACCACGTGATGATCGGGTGTGATAAGCTCTCGTCCATCTACAACGGGTGCAAGCCAGTTTTGCACACGCAGAATACTCGGGTTATACTTGACGAGCCTAGCATATGCAGATATGGCCTCGGAACACGGAGACCGAAAGGTCGAGCGTGAATCATATAGTAGATATGATCAACATAAGATGTTCACCATTGAAAACTACTCCATTTCACGTGATGATCGGTTATGGTTTAGTTGATTTGGATCACGTGATCACTTAGATGACTAGAGAGATGTTTTTCTAAGTGGGAGTTCTTAAGTAATATGATTAATTGAACTTAAATTTATCATGAACTTAGTACCGATAGTATCTTGCTTGTTTATGTTTGATTGTAGATAGATGGCTCGTCTTTGTTGTTCCGTTGAATTTTAATGCGTTCCTTGAGAAAGCAAAGTTGAAAGATGATGGTAGCAATTACACGGATTGGGTCCGTAACTTGAGGATCATCCTCATTGCTGCACGTAAGAGCTACGCCCCGGATGCACCGCTAGGTGACAGAACTTCGCTGCTGAGCAACGCCAGATGTTATGAACGTCTGGCGAGCAAAGTGATGACTACTCTATAGTTCAAGCAGCCATGCTTTACGGCTTAGAACCGGGACTTCAACGACGTTTTGAACGCATGGAGCATATGAGATGTTCCAGAGTTGAAGTTAATATTCCAACAGTAATGCCCGGATTGAGAGATATGAAGTCTCCAATAAGTTCTATAGCTGCAAGATGGAGGAGAACAGTTCATTAGTGAGCATATACTCGTAATGTCCGGGTACTACAATCACTTGACACAATTGGGAGTTAATCTTCCGGATGATTGTGTCATTGATGAATTCTCCAATCACCGCCACCAAGCTACAAAGGCTTCGTGATGAACTATAATATGCAAGGGTTAGTAAAGACTATGCAGAGCTCTTCGCAATGCTAAAGGCTGCGAGGTAGAAATCAAGAAGGAGCATCAAGTGTTGATGGTCAATAAGACCACTAGTTTCAAGAAGAAAGGCAAAGGAAGAAGAAGGGAATTCAAGAAGAACAGCAAGCAAGTTGTTGCTCAGAGAAGAAACCCAAGTCTGGCCCTAAACCTGAAATCGAGTGTTTCTACCGCAAGCGATCGTCACCGAAGCGGAACTGCCCCAAGTATTTGGCGGATAAGAAGGATGGCAAGGTGAACAAAGGTATATGTGATATACATGTTATTGATGTGTACCTTACTAGAGCTCGTAGTAGCACTGGTATTTGATAATGGTTACTTGCTAATATTTGCAACTCAAAGCAGGGACTACTGATTGCTTAACTCGCAAAGGACGAGGTGACGATGCGCGTGGAAATGGTTCCAAAGTCGATGTGATCGCGGTCGGCACGCTACCTCTACATCTACCTTCGGATTAGTTTTAGACCTAAATAATTGTTATTTGGTGCTGCGTTGAGCATGAACATTATATCTGGATCTTGTTTGATGCGAGACGGTTATTCATTTAAATCGAGAGAATAATGGTTGTTCTATTTATATGAGTAATATCTTTTATGGTCATGCACCCTTGAGGAGTGGTCTATTTCTTATGAATCTCGATAGTAGTGATACACATATTCATAATGTTGAAACCAAAAGATGCAGAGTTGATAATGATAGTGCAACTTATTTGTGGCAATGCCGCTTAGGTCATATCGGTGTAAAGCGCATGAAGAAACTCCATGTTGATGGACTTTTGGAGTCACTTGATTATGAATCACTTGGCACTTATGAACCGTGCCTCATGGGCAAGATGACTAGAACACCGCTCTCCGTACTATGGAGAGAGCAACAGATTTGTTGGAAATCATACATACGTATGTATGTGGTCCGATGAATGTTGAGGCTCGTGGCGGATATCGTTATTTTCTCACCTTCACAGATGACTTAAGCGAGATATGGGTATATCTACTTAATGAAACATAAGTCTGAAACATTTGAAAAGTTCAAAGAATTTCAGAGTGAAGTTGAAAATCATCGTAACAAGAAAATTAAGTTTCTACGATCCGATCGTGGAGGTGAATATTTGAGTTACGAGTTTGGTCTACATTTGAAACAATGCGGAATAGTTTCAGCAACTCACGCCACCCGAACACCACAACAGTAATGGTGTGTCCGAACGTCAGAATCGTACTTTACTAGATATGGTACGATCTATGATGTCTCTTCAGATTTACCGCTATCGCTTTGGGGTTATGCTCTAGAGACGGCCGCATTCACACCGAATAGAACACCGTCGAAATCCGTTGAGACGACACCTTATGAACTGTGGTTTAGCAAGAAACCAAAGTTGTCGTTTCTTAAAGTTTGGGGATGCGATGCTTATGTGAAAAAGCTTCAACCTGATAAGCTCGAACCCAAATCGGAGAAGTGTGTCTTCATAGGATACCCAAAGGAGACAGTTGGGTACACCTTCTATCACAGATCCGAAGGCAAGACATTCGTTGCTAAGAATGGATCCTTTCTAGAGAAGAGTTTCTCTCGAAAGAAGTGAGTGGGAGGAAAGTGGAACTTGATGAGGTAATAGTACCTTCTCCCTTACTTGAAAGTAGTTCGTCACAGAAACCAGTTTCTGAGACACCTACGCCAAGTGGTGAGGAAGTTGATGATGTTGATCATGAAACTTCAGATCAAGTTACTGCAGAACCTCGTAGATCAACCAGAGTAAGATCCGCACCAGAGTGGTACGGTAATCCTGTTCTGGAAGTCATGCTACTAGATCATGATGAACCTACGAACTATGAAGAAGCGATGGTGAGCCCAGATTCCGCAAAATGGCTTGAGGCCATGAAATCTGAGATGGGATCCATGTATGAAAACAAAGTATGGACTTTGGTTGACTTGCCCGAGGGTAGGCAAGCAATAGAAAACAAGTGGATCTTCAAGAAGAAGACCGACGACGACGGTAATGTTACTGTCTATAAAGCTCGACTTGTCGCAAAAGGTTTTCGACAAGTTCAAGGGGTTGACTACGATGAGACCTTCTCACCCGTAGCGATGCTTAAGTCCGTCCGAATCATGTTAGCAATTGCCGCATTTTATGATTATGAAATTTGGCAAATGGATGTAAAGACTGCATTCTGAATGGATTTACGGAAGAAGAGTTGTATATGATGCAACCGAAGGTTTTATCGATCCAAAGGAGCTAACAAAGTGTGCAAGCTCCAGCGATCCATGTATGGACTGGTGCAAGCATCTCGGAGTTGGAATAAACGCTTTGATAGTGTGATCAAAGCATTTGGGTTTGTATGCACTTTTGGAGAAGCTCAGATTTACAAGAAAGTGAGTGGGAGCTCAGAGCATTTCGATCTTATATGTGGATGACATATTGCTGATCGGAAATGATATAGAATTTCTGGATAGCATAAAGGGATACTTGAATAAGAGTTTTTCAATGAAAGACCTCGGTGAAGCTGCTTACATATTGGGCATCAAGATCTATAGAGATAGATCAAGACGCTTAATTGACTTTCACAAAGCACATACCTTGACAAAGTTTTGAAGAAGTTCAAATGGATCAAGCAAAGAAAGGGTTCTTGCACGTGTTACAAGGTGTGAAGTTGAGTCGACTCAATGCCCACCACCGCAGAAGATAGAGAGAAGATGAAAGATGTTCCTATGCTTCAGCCATAGGCTCTATCATGTATGCAATGCTTGTGTACCAGACTGATGTGTGCCTTGCTATAAGCCTAGCAGGAGGTACCAAAGTAATCCAGAGTGGATCATCGGACAGCGGTCAAGAACATCCCAAATACCGAAAAGGACTAAGGATATGTTTCTCGTATATGGAGGTGACAAAGAGCTCATCGTAAACGGTTACGTTGATGCAAGCTTTGACACTGATCCGGACGATTCTAAATCGCAGACCGGATACGTATTTACACTAAACGGAGGAGCTGTCAGTTGGTGCAGTTCTAAACAAAGCGTCGTAGCGGGATCTACATGTGAAGCGGAATACATAGCAGCTTCGGAAGCAGCTAATGAAGGAGTCTGGATGAAGGAGTTCATATCCGATCTAGGTGTCATACCTAGTGCATCGGGTCCAATGAAAATCTTCTGTGACAATACTGGAGCAATAGCCTTAGCAAAGGAATCCAGATTTCACAAGAGGACCAAACACATCAAAAGACGCTTCAATTCCATCCGGGACTTAGTCCGATCGAGACATAGAGATTTGCAAGATACATACGGATCTGAATGTTGCGCAACCGTTGACTAAGCCTCTTCCACGAGCAAAACATGATCAGCACCAAGACTCCATGGGTGTTAGAATCATTACTATGTAATCTAGATTATTGACTCTAGTGCAAGTGGGAGATCAAGGAAATATGCCCTAGAGGCAATAATAAAGTTATTATTTATTTCCTTATTTCATGATAAATGTTTATCATTCATGCTAGAATTGTATTAACCGGAAACATGATACATGTGTGAATGCATAGACAAAACAAGATGTCACTAGTATGCCTCTACTAGACTAGCTTGTTAATCAAAGATGGTTATGTTTCCCACCATGAACAAAGGAGTTGTTATTTGATTAACGAGGTCACATCATTAGTAGAATGATCTGATTGACATGACCCATTCCCTTAGCTTAGCACACGATCGCTTAGTATGTTGCTACCGCTTTTATCCATGACTTATACATGTTCCTATAACTATGAGATTATGCAACTCCGTTTACGGAGGAACACTTTGGTGCTACCAAACGTCACAACGTGGCGGGTGATTATAAAGGAGTACTACAGTGTCTCCAAAGGCGTATGTTGGGTTGGCGATTTCGAGATTAGGTTTTGTCACTCCGATTGTCTGAGAGGTATCTCTGGGCCCTCTCGGTAATGCACATCACTGAAGCCTTGCAAGCACTACAACTAATGAGTTAGTTGTGAGATGATGTATTACGGAACGAGTAAAGAGACTTGCCGGTAACGAGATTGAACTAGGTATTGGATACCGACGATCGAATCTCGGACAAGTAACATACCGATGACAAAGGAACAACGATGTTGTTATGCGGTCTGACCGACAAAGATCTTCGTAGAATATGTAGGAACCAATATGGGCATCCAGGTCCCGCTGTTGGTTATTGACCGTGAATGGTTCTAGGTCATGTCTACATTGTTCTCGAACCGTAGGGTCCGCACGCTTAAGGTTTCGATGGCGGCTTATTATGAGTTTATGTATTTTGATGTACCAAGGAGTTCGAGTCCGGATGTGATCACGGACATGACGAGGAGTCTCGAATGGTCGAGACATAAAGATTGATATATTGGAAGCCTATGTTTGGAGTTCGAATGGTTCCGGCGAAACGGAATTTACTCGAGTACCGGAGGTTACGGAACCCCGGGAGGTAAATGGGCCTCGATGGGCCCTAGTGGAAAGGAGGAGGGCAGCCCAAGCCTGGCACAAGGCCCCCCTTCCCTAGTCCTACTAGGACTAGGAGAAGGGGCCGCCCCTCTCTCTCTTTCCCCTCCGAATCCTAGTCCAACTAGGATTGGGGAATCCTACTCCCGAGGGAGTAGGACTCCTGTAGCGCCTCCTTGGCCGCCGCCCCCCCCCTGCTCCTTTATATACGGGGCAGGGGGCACCTTGAACACACAAGTTGATCGTGAGATCGTTCCTTAGCCGTGTCGGTGCCCCTCCACCATATTCCACCTCGGTTATACCGTCATGAAGCTTAGGCGAAGCCTCGCGCCGTGAAACATCAAGATCGTCACCACGCCGTCGTCGACGGAACTCTCCTCGACACTCGGCTGGATCGAGTACGAGGGACGCCATCGAGCTGTACGTGTGTCAAGAACTCGGGCGCCGGAGTAACGGTGCCGGATCGGTCGGATCGCGAGGAGAACGTCGACTACTTCCTCTACGCCAGATCGCTTCCGCTTGGGTCTACAAGGGTATGTAGACAATACTCTCCCCTCTCGTTGCTATACATCACCATGATCTTGCGTGTGCGTAGGAAATTTTTTGAAATTACTACGTTCCCCAACAGATAGTAGTGTTACTATCTACGAAGCTAGACTTGTCGAAAAAGTTTTTTGACAAAGTTCAAGATGTTGACTACAATGAGATTTTCTCAAACTGTAGCGATGCTTAAGTCTGTCCGAATCATGTTAGCAATTGCCACAATTTATGAAATTTGGCAAATGGATGTAAAATTGCATTCTGAATGGGTTTCGGAGGAAGAGTTGTATATGATGCAACCGAAGGTTTTTTCGATCCAAAGGAGCTAACAAAGTGTGCAAGCTCCAACGATCCATCTATGGACTGGTGCAAGCATCTCGAGTTGGAATATACGCTTTGATGAGTTGATCAAAGCATATAGTTTTGCATGCACTTATGGTGAATCCTGTATTTACTAGAAAGTGAGTGGGAGCACTACAAAGATTTCGATAAGTATATGTGAATGACATATTGTAGATCGGAAATAATGTAGAATTATTCTGCAAAGCATAAAGGAGTGTTTGAAAGAAGTTTTTCAAAGAAAGACCTCGGTGAAGCTGCTTACATATTGAGCATCAAGATCTATAGAGATAGATCAAGATGCTTGATAAGTTTTTTCAATGAGTACATACCTTGACAAGATTTTGAAGTAGTTCAAAATGGAACAGTCAAAGAAAGAGTTCTTGCCTGTGTTACAAGGTGTGAAATTGAGTAAGACTCAAAACCCGACCACGGCAGAAGATAGAAAGAGAATGAAAGTCATTCCCTATGCCTTGGCCATAGGTTCTATAAAGTATGCCATGCTGTGTACCAGATCTATTGTATACCCCAATCGACCGAGTTTGGCAAGGAGTACAATAGTGATCTAGGAGTAGATCATCGGACAGCGGTCAAAATTATCCTTAGTGGAATAAGGATATGTTTCTCGATTATGGAAGTGACAAAAGGTTCGTCGTAAAGGGTTACGCCGATGCAAGTTTTGACACCGATCCGATGACTCTAAGTCTCGATCTAGATACATATTGAAAGTGGAGCAATTAGCTAGAGTAGCTTGCAAGCGAGCATTGTAGACATAGAAAAATTGCAAAATACATAACGGATCTGAATGTGAAAGACCCGTTGACTAAGACTCTCTCACAAGCAAAACATGATCACACCTTAGTACTCTTTGGGTGTTAATCACATAGCGATGTGAACTAGATTACTGAATCTAGTAAACCCTTTGGGTGTTGGTCACATGGCGATGTGAACTATGGGTGTTAGAATCATTACTATGTAATCTAGATTATTGACTCTAGTGCAAGTGGGAGACTGAAGGAAATATGCCCTAGAGGCAATAATAAAGTTATTATTTATTTCCTTATTTCATGATAAATGTTTATCATTCATGCTAGAATTGTATTAACCGGAAACATAATACATGTGTGAATATATAGACAAACAAAATGTCACTAGTATGCCTCTACTAGACTAGCTTGTTAATCAAAGATGGTTATGTTTCCTAACCATGAACAAAGAGTTGTTATTTGATTAACAAGGTCACATCATTAGTAGAATGATCTGATTGACATGACCCATTCCATTAGCTTAGCACACGATCGTTTAGTATGTTGCTACTTGCTTTTATCCATGACATATACATGTTCCTCGTAACTATGAGATTATGCAACTCCGTTTACGGAGGAACACTTTGGTGCTACCAAACGTCACAACGAATCGGGTGATTATAAAGGAGTACTACAGTGTCTCCAAAGGCGTATGTTGGGTTGGCGATTTCGAGATTAGGTTTTGTCACTCCGATTGCTCTGGAGAGGTATCTCTCGGCCCTCTCGGTAATACACATCATCAAGCCTTGCAAGCATTACAACTAATGAGTTAGCTGTGAGATGATGTATTACGGAACGAGTAAAGAGACTTGCCGGTAACGAGATTGAACTAGGTATTGGATACCGACGATCGAATCTCGGGCAAGTAACATACCGATGACAAAGGGAACAACGTATGTTGTTATGCGGTCTGACCGATAAAGATCTTCGTAGAATATGTAGGAACCAATATGGGCATCCAGGTCCCGCTATTGGTTATTGACCGGAGACGTGTCTCGGTCATGTCTACATTGTTCTCGAACCGTAGGGTCCGCACGCTTAAGGTTTCGATGACGGTTATATTATGAGTTTGTGTATTTTGATGTACCGAAGAAGTTCGGAGTCTCGGATGTGATCACGGACATGACGAGGAGTCTCGAAATGGTCGAGACATAAAGATTGATATATTGGAAGCCTATATTTGGAGTTCGGAATGATTCCGGGTGAAATCGGGATTTTACCGGAACACCGGGGGGTTACCGGAACCCTCCCGGAGGCTATTGGGCCTTAGTGGGCCACGAGGGAGAAGAGGAAGGGCCGGCCAGGGCAGGCCGCGCGCCCCCTCCCCCCCTAGTCCGAATAGGACAAGGAGAGGGGGGCGGCGCCCCCCCTTCCCTCTTCCCCTCCCCCAATCCTACTCCAACTAGGAAGGGGGGAGTCCTACTCCCATCGGGAGTAGGACTCCTCCGGCGCACCTCCTCCAAGGGCCGGCCGCACCCCCCCTTGCTCCTTTATATACGGGGGCAGGGGGGCACCCTAGGACACACAAGTTTGATCTACGGATCGTTCCTTAGCCGTGTGCGGTGCCCCCCTCCACCATATTCCACCTCGGTCATATCGTTGCGAAGCTTAGGCGAAGCTCTGCGCCGGTAGAACATCAAGATCGTCCTGCACGCCGTCGGCTTGTGAAACTCTCCCTCCCCGGCTCTCTTTGGATTGGAGCCCGAGGAGCGTCATCGAGCTGTACGTGTGTCAAGAACTCGGGGGCGTCGGAGTAACGGCGCCGGGATCGGTCGGATCGCGAGGAGATTGTCGTGGTTCTAAGTCTGACAATAGAAGTAGGGGTAGGTTAAGGAGAGGCGATGTCCTAGCTATGGAGCAGTTGTGGAGACAAAGGATGTACGAGTTCAGGCCCTTCTCGGAGGAAGTAACAGCCCTACGTCTCGGAGCCCTGAGGCGGTCGAGTGGATTATGAGTAGGAGTATTACAAGAATCTGAACCCCCCTATCTGTGGAGCGGGGTGGCTTATATAGAGTGCGCCAGGCCCCTGACCAGCTCACATAATGGAGGGATTAAAGTACATTAAGCCGGGGTTATTGTAACGCCTCATAAGGCGCTTTAACTATCATTAAGTCTATTCAATAATAAACCGTTGCCTCATGCGAGTGCCTTATGACCTTCGGTGGTCGAGTGAATCTCCATGGTCGAGTGGGTCTTCCATGGTCGAGTGCTTCCACCTGGTCGAGTGGATTCCTCTTTGGTCGACTGGAAGATGATCTCTTCTGTGAGTACCCTTGGGTAGGACGTTTAGGTCAGGCCTATGACCCTATCCTAGGTACCTGAATCCATCATTAGCCCCCGAATGGATTGAGGCTTGAGTGAAGGAGGAGTTGACGTTGTTCCCGACTGCTTTCGCATTCTGGCTACGTGTTGTCTTGGATCAAGATCTTCTTTGTTGATAACAAGAAACTTTCCTTCAGTCGACTTGATCCATTCTTGTTCTTCAGTCGAGTGACTTTCTTTGCTATACTTGAGTAACGGACCGCAGGAGATCTCGCACTTGACAGACTGATCCGTCGCCCGCGGATCTCGCGGGATACGAAATTTGGGGAAGCGCGTGAAACGGAACAGACTGCGGCGCTTGGATGGGACGTAACAGGGGCGCCTCGATCTTCGCGCCGCTTTCTCCGCCACGTATCGCGTGGTGCGGCTGCTCGGGATATGATTGGATTGCTTGGGTCCACCTGTCATCCACTCGGAAGGGATGCTATAAATGTAACTCCCGGAGGCTTGTGCACAGTACCTCGTTCTTCCTCCTCCGTTCTCTCCGTCTCCGCTCTTAACCTCCGCTGCTGCTCTCTTGCCATCTCTCCCCTTGCGCATTCCGCCGGCGGCCATGGGCAAAGAGAAGACGACGATGCTGGAGCGTGCGAAGAAGGCGTCGGTGGCGGAGAAGGCATCGGCGGCCGAGAAGGCGAAGGGGAGATCCACCGGTCGCGGTGGTTCTTCGTCGAGATCCAAGCTGCCGAAAGGTTGGGTCCAGGGAGACTGGATCCAGTCGACGATCAGGGAGAAGGATCTCCTTGATATGGCCAACGACGGATTGATTCCTCACAACGCCGCGAGACTTCCTGGCCGAGAGTGGCAGCCTCAACCAGAAGAGGGTGAGTGTGTGCTTTTGGCCACCCATGTCGACCGAGGTTTTTCGTTGCCACCGAGTGTATTCTTTCGAGGTTTTCTGAATTTCTTCGGAGCCCAGCTCCACCATTTCACTCCAAACTCCATCGCATACCTTGCCGCGTTTGTATCTATGTGCGAAAACTTCCTGGGCTGTCGACCGCACTGGGGTTTGTTCAAGTACATCTTCACATGTCGCTCTCAGACTGTGAAGAAAGCAAGCCCTGGTGACGAGAAGACCCAAGTAGTCCAGATGTGTGGTGGTTTAGGAGTCCAGTTGAGGAACAAAAGCACTTTCCCAGCTATGCATTTCCTCGAGTCGATTAGGGGTTGGCGATCGACCTGGTTCTATTGCGGAATGAGGCGACGCCGGGCGGTCGACCGCCTCCTGCATTCACCATGAGTCGAGTGAACAGGCCCTCCTCCTCAAGGTTGTCCTCAAGAAAGGGCTGAAGTGAAGATGCTGATGGACCGAGTGGTGCAGCTGGTTAGGGATGGAGGATCGGCATGGACCTCCTGGAGGTTTTTCTTGAGGCGAATCCAGCCCCTTCTGGTTCGGAGTCATCAGATGTGGTTGTATTGCGGCATCAAGACGAGACTCGCGCCCACCCGGAGGTAGTCGATTTATGCCGTAGTAGAAAGATGGATGGCTTCAATCATCGAAACAAGGACAATCCTCGCGATCCCGGAGGATTTCTCCGCTTGATCGTGACAGCGCCCGTATAAGGTACACTTGTTCTTTTTCCTGTTGCATGTATGTCGAGTGTGCTTCAGAATTTGGTCGATCAACTCGCTTTGATACATCCAGCCCTCACGTAACTATACTCAATGCCCAACGGCGCCCGATTCGGCGAAGAGGGGGAAGCCAGTGGAGGTGAGAGCCGGAGGAGTGGAATTCAGATGACGCAGAGACGGCGATGACGGCGATGATGATGATGACGAGGACGACGAGGACGACAAGGATGAGGAAGAGGAAGTCGCACCACCGCGCTTGGAAAGGCGGTCAAAGCTCGTGCACGACCCTTCGGCTGAACGCGGTAAGGGAGTTGCGACTGCCTCGCAGTCGACCAAACGCCCTCGGACCGCTTCTCCGGTGCCGACTGAGAAGGCGCCGAAGCAACCGAAGGTAGTACCGCCGAGGACAACCAAGCCTCTGCCGAAAATGAAGGTGGCCATCCCCACCATCTCAGGGTAAGCGTATTGCTTAAATCTTCTTGCTCTATACAAATTTTGTCTCTGTTCGATATTTGAATGGGTCGACTGACCCTTCGGACTTCCAGTGCTGCGACTTCCGAAACCTCAGCCAAGGTTGATGACCATGAGATGGAGGATGCCGTCACCTCAAATCCTGGTACTGTATCCTTTAATTCTTGTTCTTAGTCGACTGACTCAAGATTTCTGACTTTAACTTTTTTCTGAAGCTCCAACTAGTGACATCATCACTCTTCCTGACGACGATGAAGAAGATGAGGAGCCATTGAGGACTAGGAGGAGCAGGAAGACGTCTACTGGCGGGGAAGCCCAAGGTGTGACGGTGCCCGAGACCATTGTGACAGAAGGAGAGGTCGGCACTCGACATACTGTATCTTTTGCGAATCCGTTGACGAGTGCGCGACCCACTTCGTCGAGTGCTGGACAACCTTCGATCTTCACCACGCACCACGTCCCGGAGGACCAGCCGACGCTGCTAGAGAGGCGATCCGTCAGCAGGAATCATGATGGAGCAGTGAAGATCGCTCGAAGCGAGCCAAGCAGCTTCGACGCCACCTCCTCTTCTTCTTGAGCAATGTTCAGTTAGTCGACCACCACCTGTTCATTAGGATATGCTATCGAAACTTTTCTTTCTCGAAATTTATAGCAATAGCAGTCACCCACCGGGTGTGTCGATAAAAACTCCGTGTTAGCGGGGCACGCTGAGTGCACCCGCCGGTGTAGTCCCCAAGGCTAAGGTCGATCACTGGCGATCGGTCTTAGGCTTTACTAAGCAGATGTTGATCATTGCCCGAGTGGAACGAATGAGTTTCGAGTCCGGTGGGGCACGCTGAGTGCACCCACCGGTGTAGTCCCGAGATCGTGGTCATCACCGCGATTGATTACATCTGAAGAAGTTTTGACGATCGGTCGACCCTTTTTTTTTTTTTTTTGGTCGGCGTGTCGACTCACATCTTAGGCTTACTAAGAATGGAACTGGTCGATCGGTCGACTCGCGCTTTATATGGTCGATCGGTCGACTATGTCTTGAATAAGACCGAGGTGGGGCACGCCGAGTGCACCCAGGTGTAATCCCGAGACTACGGTTGAATGCTTGCATTCGATCGTAGTCTTAGAAGCGCCAAGTCCTTTTGATTCACTCGAAGTGGATTATCTCGATACTTTTGCGATGACCCTTCAGAGAAATCTTGTGATCTTGCGACACGTTATTACACGAATCGAGCGAAGCATATTCAGCTCGAATTGGATTTGAAGCTGGTGCAAGAGAACCTGACGAAGGCGAAGGAGGAGACCAAAGGTATGTTTGGTGAGATTTCGACAACTCTTTTCTCCCCTCATTTGCTTCGAGTTTGACTTTGTTGCGATTTCCAGACAAGGTGAAGGAGGCTCAAAGGAAGAAAGAACTTGAGCTGTCTGAGAAGATCAAGCTTGCTGATGAAAAACTGGCTTCAGTTGCCAAGCTCGAACAGGACAACGCCAATCTGAAGACTGCTTTGGCCACTGCCAGCAAGGATGTTGAGCGAATGAAGACTGACAAGAAGAATCTGACTGAGAAGGTCCTCCAAATGGCCGGGAAGAGGAACGAACTGGAAAGCTTCTTGGGTGGTCTTGCTAAAAAATTGTTCCTTAAGCTCGAAGGTAACCTTCTTCACTCGACCAATTCTCCCAACCGTTGTGTTTCCATTCGACTGTTTTCCTGATTCGGGGTTTTGTCTTTGCAGAGTTCTGCCGCAACTTTGAAGAAGAAACCAGTCAGCTGGAGACGAACCTTGATCCTGTCAATTCTCCGGTGAACGATGAAACTTCTATGAACATCTTCCGACTGGAGTCCCGCGTTGCAGCTGTTGTGGATTATCTCGCAAGACTGAAGGTTGCCACGTCGCGCATCGACTCGACGCTCTGGCCCAATGAGACGCTCCAGAATGACCTCGAGTCATTGATGGCTCGATCGAACGCCGCCCCCGACCGAGTGCAAGAGTGGAAGAAATCTTCGCTCGGTGCGGTGCGAGCGTTGCCACAATATCCAGGCGCGTGTCCATTGCAAGGAAGCTCGAGAAGACAAAGTGGCGGCTCTCGAGTGGCCAACACCAAAAGCACGACTTCAGGACCTTCATGGAGACTTTCATTGCTGCTGCCACGCGGATCGCCGACGGGATTGATCTTGACGAGTTCGTTGCTCCATCCAGCCCTCCACAGGAGGGGTAAAAAAACTTTCTTTGACCTTAAATTTGCCTCGGTATGCCGAGTGAAGTTGTAACCGATAAAACTTTAACAGGCTTAGTGCCTGAGCACTCTCGGTTACTTTAGGTGCCGACCTAAATTTGGATTGGATGTTTGGAAATAATTGCTCTTGGCTTGAATTGCTCCTTGCAGGTCGACAGCGAGATGCCTACTGCAGTCGACTTATTCCTTAGGCGAGCTCGGAGCTGCAGCTAAGCCTCCGAGTGGAAGTCCTGCTTACCACCCGTAGGATTTAAGTAACTTAGGCGGCTACTGGCTGCAGCTAAGCCCCGAGTGGGAGGTTTGCTCTCCACGCTGTGGGATTTCTTTATCTTAGGCGGCTGCTGGGCTGCAGCTAAGCCCCGAGTGGGAGGTTTGCTCTCCACTCGGTAGGATTTCTTTATCTTAGGCGAGCACGGGGCTGCAGCTAAGCCTCCGAGTGGGAGGTTTGCTCTCCACTCGGTAGGATTTCTTTTATCTTAGGCGAGCACGGGGCTGCAGCTAAGCCTCCGAGTGGGAGGTTTGCTCTCCACTCGGTAGGATTTCTTATACCTTAGGCGAGCACTGGGCTGCAGCTAAGCCCCCGAGTGAGAGGTTTGCTCTTCACTCGGTAGGATTTCTTATACCTTAGGCGAGCACTGGGCTGCAGCTAAGCCCCCGAGTGGGAGGTTTGCTCTCCACTCGGTAGGATTTCCGTTGTATTTGTGTCGAAGCTCGGAGAAGAGGGTCGCAGTCGACCTGCGCCTCGTTTTCCTTGCTAGTATACTTTATACTTAGGCGAGTCATTGGACTGCAGCTAAGCCCCCGAGTGTAAGTCTGGCTTATCACTCGGTAGGATTTTTAATAACTTAGGCGAGCACTGAGCTGCAGCTAAGCCCCCGAGTGGAAGTCTGGCTTACCACTCGGTAGGATTCTTAATAACTTAGGCGAGCACTGAGCTGCAGCTAAGCCCCCGAGTGGAAGGCTGGCTTACCACTCGGTAGGATTTTTAATAACTTAGGCGAGCACTGAGCTGCAGCTAAGCCTCCGAGTGGAAGGCTGGCTTACCACTCGGTAGGATTTGTAAAAAACTTAGGCGAAACGGATTCGCACCTAAGCCACCCACTGGGGGAAGTGAAGATTTTACTCGACGCAAAATAAAGAGTGACAAAAATTATGAAGGAATTATGACACTATTACTTCAAAGCTCGTAAGCTACAAGAGTACTTTATTACAATTCTTCCGAGTGAAAAACTTTAAGTGTAAAACGGGCGGAGCAGATCCGCATTCCAAGCTCGGGGCTCATCAATATCGTGTTCGACATTGTAGAGACGATATGCCCCATTGTGGAGAACCTTTGTGACGACGAAGGGACCTTCCCATGAGGGAGCAAGCTTATGTTGCTTCTGCTGATCCACTCGAAGGACCAGATCCCCTTCCGGAAGGCTCGACCTCTCACATTTACAGCGACAGGTGGCGCAAGTCTTGTTTGGTAAATGGTCGAGCGGATCGAGCCATTTCCTTTCCTCTTCCAGAGGTCGATTGCATCTGACGCGCTTGCTCAGCTTCGCTTCATTATAAAGTTCAATTCGCGGAGCATTGTGAAGGAGATCACTTTCGGTAAAACTGCTTCGCCCCATAGACCAGGAAAAAGGAGTTCTCCCAATGACCGATTAGGCGTGGTCCGCAAACCCCAAAGCACTGAAGGAAGTTCGTCGACCCAAGCACCAGCTGCATGCTTGAGGTCTCGCATTAAACGGGGCTTCAGACCCTTGAGGATCAATCCATTGGCTCGTTCTGCCTGTCCATTCGACTGAGGATGGGCGACTGAAGCGTAGTCGACTCGTATGCCTTGGGAGTTGCAGAAATCCTTGAATTCTTCCGAGTCAAAATTCACCCATTGTCCGTGATAATACCGTGCGGGACTCCATACCGAACGTCAACTTTCGATGAAGGAAACAGCGATTACCAAAGATCAAGTTTTTTGATTGGCTTAGCCTCAATCCACTTGGTGAACTTGTCGATCGCTACCAAGACATGCGTGAAGCCGCTCCGACCCGCTCGCAAGGGACCGATCATGTCCAACCCCATACTGCGAAAGGCCGACGAGCGGAATGGTCTTCAAGGTCGACGCAGCTTGTGTGACATATTGAGTAGAACCGCATCCTTCGCACTTGTCCACTATCTCTTTCGCCATCTCATTTGCTCTTGGCCAGTAAAATCCAGCTTGGTATGCTTTGGCTACAATGGTCCGAGAGGACGCATGGTGACCACAGGTCCCCGAGTGGATATCATTGAGAATGACTCGACCTTCTTCTCGGCGTTATGCATTTTGTCCGACTCGTTGGGCTTTCTATATAACTGCCCATTGATAACAAAAAAGGCTTTGGATCGACGGACGATCCGTCGAGCCTCTTCCTCATCCTCTGGGAGTTCCTTTCTCGAATATACGCAATGTATGGAATTGTCCAATCGGGAGTGACTACTAAAACCTCCATGACCAAGTCGACCACCGCCGGACCTCAACTTCATCAGTCTGTGGCACTCTTGGGTTGTGGAGCTTCCTCGTAAGGATCTTCTTTGACCGACGGAGTATGTATATGTTCCAAAAACACGCCACTCGAATGGCTTCCTCTTGGACCCTATCTTCGCCAGATCATCTGCTGCTTGATTTTTCACGGGGATGTGATGGAGCTCCAACCCTCAAACTTCTTTTCCAGCTTCCTCATCAGATTGCAAGATCCGGTCATAGCCGGGCTTCTCACGCCCCACTCCTTCATCACTTGATTGACCACTAGATCCGAGTCGCCATAAACCATCAGGCGACGGACGCCGAAAGTGAGATGGCCATGCGCAATCCATATAAAAGGGCCTCGTACTCTGCCTCTCATTGTTGGAGGAATCGAAGTGAATCGGAGCACATACTTAAGCTTATCTCCTCGGGGAAACCAGAACAACCCCAAAGACTGTAACCATTCAGCATCTTGGAGCCGCTAAAGAACATGGTCCAATGCTCCGAGTGAACTTCATCGGTTGTCGTTGTTCAATCCACTCGGCGAGGAAATCTGCTATAGCTCGGGACTTAATGGCTTTCTTTGCCTCGAATTTGATATCAAGGGAAGAAGTTCAATCGCCCACTTCGCCATTCGACCGGTTGCGTCTCATTATGCAAGATCTCTCGATAAAGGAGCGTCGGCGACGATCGTGATGAATGATCGGAGAAATAGTGAGCAACCTTCTTTGTGGTCATGTATATACCATACACAAGCTTACGATAATGTGGGTATCTTTGCTTGGATGGAGTCAAAACTTCGGACAAATAATACCTTTGGCGCTGAACTTTGAAGGCCTTTCCTTCCTCTTCCCGCCGACCGTAAGCACAGAATCGACAACTTGTCCAAAGGCTGCAATGTAAAGCAACAGAGGCTCTTTGCTGATTGGGCAGCAAGCACCGGCTGGGTGGAGAGCGAGCTTTTAGCTCGCAAACGCTGCATCGCCTTCGAGTCCACTCGAACTTGTCGGCCTTCTTCATCGATCGGTAAAGAGGTAATGCATTTTCACCGAGTCGTGAGATGAATCGACTTAAAGCGCCAAGCATCCAAGAAGCTCGGGCGTCGTGCACTCGCGCGGGACGTTTCATTCGGAGAATAGTGCCGATCTTCTCTGGGTTAGCATCGATTCCTCGTTCGGAAACGAGAAAACCGAGTAATTTTCCACCAGGAACTCCGAATGTGCACTTTGACGGATTGAGCTTGATATCGTACCTTCGGAGGTTGGCAAATGTTTCGGCGAGGTCAGCGAGCAGGTCGGAACCTTTTCGCGACTTAACGACGATATCATCCATATACGCTTCCACATTCCGACTGATCTGAGTGAGAAGACACTTCTGAATCATTCGCATAAATGTGGCTCCGGCATTCTTGAGGCCGAATGGCATGGTGATATAGCAGAAGCACCCGAATGGAGTGATGAAAGCTGTTTTTATTTCGTCGGGTCCATACAGCACGGATCGATGATACCCGGAATATGCATCTAGAAAAGACAATCTCACACCCCGCGGTCGAGTCGACAATTTGATCGATGCGGGGAGAGGAATGATCCTTCGGCAGGCCCGATTAATGTGCTTAAAATCAATGCACATGCGGAGTGAGTTATCCTTCTTGGGGACCATGACGACATTAGCGAGCCACTCGAGTGGTAAATCTCGGATAAATCCTGCGTCCAACAATGAGCCACTTCTTCACCAATAGCCTTTCTCTTACGGGCGGCGGACCGCCAAGATGCTCTTTCACCGGTTTTGCTGATTTGTCGACTCGGCGATGCTCAGCCAGCTCCTGGAACACCGGCATGTCACCGGCTTCCATGCAAAATGTCCCATTCTCACGGAGGAACCGGATGAGCGCTTCTTCCTATTTCGAGTCGAGTGTTGTGGATATGTGGGTCGGAGCTGCATCGGGTCACGGATGAATATGGACGGGCTTTGTCTCACCAGATGACTTGAATGCGCACTGGGCGTGCCTCTTAGATCGTAACAAATCACTCGGATCTGCTTTTTGCATGTACTCGTCGAATTCGACCGCTGACACTTGGGAGTCGGCAATCTTTGAGCCCTTCTGGAAGCACTCTTCTGCCTTCTTGCGATCGCCGGTGACAGTGATCACTCCTTTGGGTCCTGGCATTTTTAGTTTGAGGTACACGTAGCACGGTCGAGCCATGAATCGTGCATAGGCGGGCCTCCCCAAAATGGCATGATATGCACTCTGAAAATCCACAACCTCAAAGGTCAACTTTTCTTTGCGGAAGTGCTTGGAATCACCAAAAACCACGTCCAGGGCTATTTGGCCGAGTGAGTTGGCCTTCTTCCCTGGTATGACTCGTGGAAACTCATATTGTCGGGCGCTCAATCGGGACATCGAATGCCCATCCCTTTCAATGTATCCGCATACAACAAATTCAGCCCACTACCACCATCCATCAAGACTTTTGTCACCGAGTGCCTTCCACAACCGGATCGACCATCAACGCTGCCGCCAGGTGGCAATGTGAGTCGGTGATCGATAGGTCGAATGTGATGGGTGTCCGGACCACTTCACATAACTTGGTTTGACCGGGGCAACCATATTCACTTCTCGATTGATGACTTTCAGTCGACTTTTGCTTTCTACATCCGCGAAGATCATCAGAGTGGAGTTGACATGCGGGTATTCTTCCTCACTGTCCTCTTTATCTCCGGCCTTGTCTGGCTCCTTCTCCTTGTCCTTAGACTGCTTGCCTTGAAACTGCTGGATCAGGAGTCGACACTGGCGAGTGGTGTGCTTCGGGTAAATAATGTTGCCCTCTTCATCTTTCTTTGTGTGAATATGGCATGGCATATCCATCACGTCATTTCCTTCCTTATCCTTTACTTTCTTCGGATTCCAGGATCCTTTGGGTTTCCCCTTGAACTTCCCCTGAGTGACGGCCAGGGCCTCCCCGGGAGCTGCTGGCTCGGCTTTGCGCTTCGCTCCGACCGAATTGCCTTTCTCCGATCGCTCGGCTTGTACTTGCCACTTGAGTCGGTCTTCTTCCTCGCCGTTGGCATATTTGGTAGCAATCTCCATCATTCGACTCAGGTCATGTCCCCGCTCGACCGAACTTCGACTCAATTCTCTGCTTTTGACACCGTCTTTGAAGGCGCAAACCGCTGATGGTCGACACATTTTCCACAAGATTGTGCAAGGTGATCCACCTCTGAATGTACTCTCGGAGAGTTTCATTGGTCTTCGCACACAAACTTGCAGCTCACAAACCAGCCGGTCGCTTGCAAGTCCCTTCAAAGTCTGACAAACACTCGGGACAAATCTTCCCAAGTATATATGTCTCTTTGTGAGGTAACGACTCAGCCATGCTCGCCGAACCTTCCAACATGAGGGGCAAATGTTTCATAGCCACCTCGCTATTTCCACCACCAATTTGAACAGCCACTCGGTAATCCTCGAGCCAAGTTTCGTGCTTAGATTCTCCAAAGAACTTGCGGACTCCTGCGCTAATCTGAAATTGGGGGATCATCTGCGCTCGATAGCCTCGCTAAAACATTCGGACCGGAGACGCACTCGATCGCTGGTGGGTGCACCCTCTCGGTCCTCCTCGATGGGCTCTGTTCGGTCGACCGGGCCTTGCACGATAATGGACCGCGATCAAAGCTCGGTTCCACAGGGTCGACCGGAACCCTTCGCCTCAGATCTTGAATCGTGTCTTCTGTCATCTTGTCGCCGAGGAGCGATGACCCTTCCTCGGAGGGAAAGGGCACTCGACGCCTATCATCTCGGTCGAATCGGTCTCCGAGCTGCTCTCGCCGGTTGTCGCGCTTCTTCCCGCCGCGGAGGCGATCTGGGCTGTGAGCCGATCGATGTTGTTCGCAGCGACGGATCGATCGTGAATCTGCTGCGCGATCGCGACACGGCTGAATTCTGGTCACCGCTGCTCGGAGTAAATCTCGATCTGCTGCAAACCTCTCCCACTTCCGACCGAGACGGCTGAATGGACTCGCTATGCGAGTTGCAGTACCGCTAAATTCTGAATCGGCGTGCGGTATACCCGAGTCGGCGGGAAGAGCCGACGCCGACCGGATTCGGGAGTCGTTGCCTTGGCTCGTCGAGTGCTCGCTGAAGACTCTCCAGCGAGCGTTCAGCCACATTAGCCAAACGTGCTTCCTCCAAGGCACGAGCCTCGTGGGTCTCTCGACGATAGGAGTATGTAGTGCATCCATGTTCTGCGACGAAGGTCCTCTCTCGAGAGAGTCGAGTGTCTCGGCTGATACTCCTCGTGTTCTGCACGATCTCCTCCGGCTCCTCCACCACCGGGGCGGCCGGAGGATCGCGAGGGCCGTCGACCATGAGGATTTCCGCCGCTGATCACTGCTATCACACTCGGATGCGCTTCTCTGAGCCGGTCGACGGATCGAACAGTCAGAGGGGATTCGTCTGGCTCGAGAAGCCGCGACTGGGCGGTGGCCGATCGGCGAGCCACCGCGTGCTTCACCCACCGCTGAAGTCTCGATCACCAGAGCGCTTATACTGGTGGGAGATCGGGCGAAGCGATCGATAAGGAGTCGACCGACACGGGTCGATGGTTGCCGCAGAAAACGCCGCGAACACATGCGCGAAGTCGTCGCCCAGGACGGGAGCGCCGGCGTCAAGAGGGGCCTCCACGAGCCATGCGGAGTCGTCGGCGACAAAAGTGAGAGCACCGAGACGGATCTCGCCCGCACCTGTAACTCCGAAGTCATCGTGATGAAGGTACTGAAGTACAAACAACTCCTCCACAAATCGCTAGAACACCTGCCCCACGGTGGGGCCAACTGTCGTGGTTCTAAGTCTGACAGTAGAAGTAGGGGTAGGTTAAGGAGAGGCGATGTCCTAGCTATGGAGCAGTTGTGGAGACAAAGGATGTACGAGTTCAGGCCCTTCTCGGAGGAAGTAACAGCCCTACGTCTCGGAGCCCTGAGGCGGTCGAGTGGATTATGAGTAGGAGTATTACAAGAATCTGAACCCCCCTATCTGTGGAGCGGGGTGGCTTATATAGAGTGCGCCAGGGCCCCAGCCAGCTCACATAATGGAGGGATTAAAGTACATTAAGCCGGGGGGGTTACTGGTAACGCCCCTCATAAGGCGCTTTAACTATCATTAAGTCTATTCAATAATAAACCGTTGCACTGCGGAGTGCCTTATGACCTTCTGGTGGTCGAGTGAATCTCCATGGTCGAGTGGGTCTTCCATGGTCGAGTGCTTCCAGTCTGGTCGAGTGGATTCCTCTTTGGTCGACTGGAAGATGATCTCTTCTGTGAGTACCCTTGGGTAGGACGTTTAGGTCAGGCCTATGACCCTATCCTAGGTACCTGAATCCATCAGAGATCGTACGACTACTTCCTCTACGTTGTGATCGCTTCCGCTTCGGTCTACGAGGGTACGTAGACAACACTCTCCCCTCTCGTTGCTATGCATCACCATGATCTTGCGTGTGCGTAGGAAATTTTTTGAAATTACTACGTTCCCCAACACTTAATACCTCCTTAGAGCTTCATGGTGTATTATAACATCTCCAAACATCTTAATACCTCCTTAGAGCTTCTCTAGCAGATCCCTTAAAAGAGTGAAGTTTAGAGGGGAATCTATCTACCAGATCCCCTAAAATCAAAATTTCTCTAAATATGAAACTTCCTCTGAGCGCTCACTTTTACTCGAGCCATGTGCGCCCGAGCAGAAATTTGTGTTGCCTCCCACTTGCACACAGCTTTCCTGCCAACCCCGATGTTGCCGCCCTTCTCCTTGTCATTGGTCGGCCCCTTCTCCGATGACCAAGGGAATGCAAAGGCCAACCTCCGTCGCACCCCTGGGCACCATAATCGGTGCCAGAGACCCATCGGCGACCAGGAATTCTGCGGCGCCACCGCAAAAAAGACGACGGCTAGGGAAGAACATCATCGATAGCGCCACATCGACAATAGTCACCAGCTGTCGCTCTGCTACTTAGGCGGTGCCGGCTTTGGCCAAGTTGACCGGCAAAAGGACTGTCAGCCGGCGGACAGCTCGGTGGCGGTGACGAGGACAAAGAAGAATGCGACCACCAAGCCCCCCCCCCCTCGACTTGGCGTGGCACCGACGAGTACTAAGCGGCCTCCTGCTACCACGCCGCCACCCTCTTCACCTTTGACGGACGAGGACGAGGTGGATTCGGACGATACGACCAACGACGACGGGATGCTCGACGAACTGCCCGCAAGATTGTTTCTTCTTCTTCTTTTTGTTTCATTATTTGCAATTGCGTAGCAAAGTGAGGCATGATTTTATATTGTTAGGTTCTTCCTGTATTTTTGTAGTGAGCAATTTAATGATAATGTTGCCGATTTCATGCATGAATTGAATTCAAGCCACATACTTGGGCTCGATTATATTGCAATGCCAATTCCATATGCCCAAACAAGAGGAACCCATGTTATAGACGAGGAAGCTGAGGTCAAGTAATGAAGAGGAAGAGTAGGAAGGGTAATACAAGACCAAGAAAAACAAATATTTGTGTAAAGCTTGGGTCACATCTATCTTGATGCCACGGTCAGTGCCGACGAAATAAAGGAGAAAGTTTGGGCCCGAATCGAGGAGTACTACAACAAAAATGTGACCATTCCCTTGAACCGCACAATCGGATCAGTAAATCATCGTTGGACAATAATCCAGGAGCAATGCAACCAATGGGCCGGATGTGTTGAGCAAGTGAACTTCCAACACCAAGTGGAGTGCCCATCATTGCTAGGCCGAGCTAGATGGGCATGATTGCTACACTGAGCTTGATGGGCATGGGAAGTGGATAAGAAGAAACTTTGAAACCACGCCGAAGAGAGCCAAAGGATCATTATTCACTTCGCCGCTTGTGAATTACTGATGAAGTCCTACTTCTTGGGATTTCAATCATCGTCTAGTGAATAACTGAGCTCAGTGAAGATTAGTATCCATCAAAAGAATGTGGTTGGGAGCTGTCACAGTTAATCACTTGTCCACAGTCAAACCTAATGGGACCTACTAATTAGTGTTTGCAGGTCACACATTACATATACTTGTGATAAGAAGGATATTTATAGTATACAGAAATACCTCACCAATCTTCAACTTATTCTAGGTGGTGTATGATATGTAGGCCAAAAGACCAAGGAGGGTTCGGGGTGGAGGTCCTTGATATACAATGATACTAGTTACTTACTACCAATCAAGTTGTTGTTTAAGTTGTTAAATGGAGATGGTACATGTAGCAAGAGTTAAGTGCCTTCATTCCAAAAGAAATAGCACAAGTGACAACCAAACTTGATTCTCCTTTTTGGAAATGCCTGATGAGGGTTAATAAAGAGTTTATTTTAGTAGGGGGGAGATGCTCGCTAGAGAACGCCACTACATAATTTGCAGCACGATGACACACGGTCCCACGCTGCTTGGAAAACCACATTTTTAACTCGTATATGTCCTCGATGCATGCATGATCGATACATCTTACACATATATTTCGTGTGCCATGGCTTGGGGCACCCAAAGCCATGGACCCATGGCAGCCGTTGAACTTCTAGAAAAAGATTCAACAGATCTTGCAATCTTGTAACTTGACTGACCCAACAAGAAATAAAACTTGACTGACCCGAGATGTCGATCGATCACCAGAAACCGCATAAGCTACATCACACCCGCCACGTACACGAGCACTACCGTTATGGAAGTATCACACAGTATATGGTACTCTCTCATTGGCTTAGCAGGTCGATGAACTTGTTGAAATTCTTGTGCGACGAGCCGCCCTCGGCGATGCACTCGGACGCCGCGTCCTTGAGCCAGGACGCCCTCTTCCTGATGCCCGCGTCGCCGATGACCCCCTCCACCTTGCCCCTCACCTCCTTGGTCACGATGCCGTCCTCGCCGGTGGACACGGCGAGGCCGGTCCTCCACACGTCGGTGACGTAGCTTCGGTCCAGGAACTGCTCGCAGAAATAGGGCCAGCACAGGACCGGCACGCCATTTCTCACCGCCTCCATGGTCGAGTTCCACCCGCAGTGCGACACGAAGCACGCCACCGCCCGGTGCGCCAGGACCTGCATGCCGGAACCAAACAGACTCACACGTTACGGCACTGCGCAGCTCGTCAAGTGACACGGATGAGCGTGGCGGTTTGTGGGTTTGGCCTGACCTGCTGCTGGGAGCACCAGCTGACGATCATGCCCGTGCCGGCGACGCGCTGCTGGAACTCGGCGAGCCACGCCTTGCTCAGGCCCGGGGTGAAGTCCGGGCGCACCACCCACAGGAAGGGCCGGCCGGCGAGCTCCAGCCCCTCGGCCAGCTCCTGGAACTGGCGAGGGTCGAAGATGGCCATGCTGCCGAAGGCCACGTACACGACGGAGCCGTCGGGCCGCGCGTCCAGCCATTTCAGACACCTCGCGTCCTCCGGCAGGAAGTTGCCCACGGGCTTCTGGAACTCCCCGTCGGCGAAGAGCGGGCCGATGGGCAGGATGTTGGGGAAGAGCTTGAACGCGCCGGCCTCCGCCTCCTGGAACGAGTTGCACACGGTCATCTCGGCGAGGTCGTTGAACTTGTTGTTCCGGCAGACGAGGTCGAAGATGATGTGCTGCCCTTCGGGGGCGCCGGCGTTGTTCCAAGACATCAGCGACGTGTGCAGCGGCGGCATCCCCGGGGCCAGCTGCAGCATCTCCTGCCGCTCCGGCCATCCTACAGTACACGTACGGTATTCAATCGCGCCGGGCCGGTGAAGAAATCGATGAGTACATGGAAGCAAAAGCAAACACATACCCTTGTCGTTGAGGACGCCATCCTGAATGAGCTGGGGGATCTTGAGCATGATGGCGAGGCACGCCGCGGAGGCCGGCCAGAAGGAGGCGACCCGGATGCCGAGCCTCTTGGCGACCTCGAAGGACCAGCCCATGTTGACGTCGCCGACGAGCCACTTCACCCTGGGCCGCCCCGCGTCCTCCATCTCCCCCACGAGCCTCTCCAGGTAGCCCGGCATGTGGCGCGAGTAGGCGTCGATGAGCTTGTTGAGGTCCTTGCGGTCCTCGTCGCCGGCCAGCCCGTCCGGGATGGAGGCGAGGTGGATGCCGCGCAGCGCGGCGCCGCCGCCGTCGGGCGCCATGGCGGCGAGCACGAGCGCGTGGTCCACGTCGGTGTTGACGAAGGTGACCTGGAAGCCGTGGTCGACGAGGCGGTGCGAGAGCTCCATGAGCGGCACGACGTGGCCCTGGCACGGCATGGGCAGCACCAGCACGTGCCCCTTCGCCATGGCTGACCTCTCTTCGTCTCCGCGCGCACAGCAGCAGCAGTAGAAAGACGCAGTAGAGTATAGTAAGTATGTGGCAAGCTGGCGGTCACCGCACACCCCGCGCACCACAGCCTTATATTCAAAGAAAGGGAAGAAAATGGAAAAGTGGGAACCCGATTGTGGGGAGAAGAAGGCTTCTGTCGAAATAAATAGCTTATGCACCCTCCATTCGAATGAATAAAGCGTGCGCATAATTCCAAATCCAACTTTGTTTCGAAAGGGTCAGATGTATTATAAAGATTTATCGGAAATACAAAGCACCTCAAATATAATAAGAATTACACTGAAGTCCTTGGACCACCGAACGACCATTGTCGCCGCTCCTATACCAGAGCCGGCCAGACCTTGTCGATGACAGCCGGAAAGTTTTCGTGCACGTGCCCCTAACGAGCAGCGCCCTGAAGCCGCAGTCGTCGCCGTTGAATTCTTGGATCGATCTGGAGAACCTGACACCAAATATCGTCGTTGCGTACGCACAGCGAGAAACCCTAACCTCGCCTCCCCAAGGAGCTGGCACGAATTTATGTCGGAGCTCCGTCTAATCCATCCCAACTGACGAACTTAAGGAGGATCGAAGCCTAGAAGACTGGCTCGAAGAGGAAGCGCCGCCATCGGTCCAAACGCCGCCACTACGAGGACTAAAACCCTACCTATCTACTAGCGGGAGACATCAGGATTCTCCTCCCCTGGCACCAACCGCCGGGGCAGCAGACGGAGGGAGGCGAATCCACAGGCTCGCCGGCAAAGATCGAGAGGAGGAAGGTTTTCCCAAGTCACGTTGGGCGGGAGGAAAGAAAAGCCAAGAACCTTGTTTGGTTGGTCCACTGAGCGAAGGTGTACTCCAAAATCCAACTTTAACAACAAATTAGATCAATAATATATATTCTTCTTGTGACTTAAAATTATATCATTAAAATGTTCTTCCAAATACGAAATCAACGGTAAAATCTTGTTACATATAATTCATATTTAATTGATCTAATTTATGATCAAGAATTTAAAATACATAAAAGCTTCTACAGTCGGGCGCCCAAATTGGCCTCAAACGCCCGGGCGGCTCGCACAGTCACTGACCGGTCATGAAAATTTGATCCAGACGGGCACCTCAAACGGACCTCAAACGCCCGGGCTGACACTCATATCAAGTCCAAATATGGGACGGATATAACGACGTCCAGGCGCGCCCGCCAAGTCGGACTGACGGCAGGGTCCCATGCGGAATCGCCCGGAAACCCGGTGGTCCGCAGCTCGCCTCTTTCGTCGGACCGATGTTAGTGCGTGGCGCCGCTCCAGCGGACCGCGTAGTGCCTAGCCCGGCCATTTAAGTCGACCGCCGACAACGAAACCCAACCATCCACATTTTCGTCCGCCTGTCCGCCACCACTTTCCACTCATCGTCCGTCTAGTAGCCATGCCCCCACGGCGTCGGATAAGGAGCCACCCATTTCTAACGCCGGAGCGCCGGCTGGAGCTCCTTGAGCAGATCCGGGCAACGCGAAGCCCGGATCGCCGCGGGCTACCTCTGAATGCAGTGGATCCAGAGGAGGAGTTGGAGGAGGAGAAGGACGACGACGACAAAGAAGAGGGGGTTGAGGAGGAGGAGGATGTGGGGGACGTTGGCGACGCGAATCTGCAGGCGGAGCAATAGGCCATCCTCGATTCCCTCCGCTCGAAGTTGGCTGCGGAGGTCAGACGCCGTCGCCGGCAGGAGATGGAGGCCGTGAAGGAGGCGGAGATGCTCGCCTACATGGATGAGGTCGAGCATGAGGAGGATGAGCTGGAGCCCTCTTACGGGCCCGTCCAGCCGGCGCGCGGCACCGACGTCGTGGACATCTCCGAGGACGAAGATTCGCTAGGGTAGTACGTAGGATTTGTTTTACATGCTTTGTATGGATCTAGGGGTTAAAATATGAAAGATTCAGATTTAAGGTGTGATCGGTCATTGTCTACGAACGCGTCCGATCGTGTCCACGGGTTTTTAAGGGTCGAATTTGTAAAGTCCGGCAATTGCTCAAAGGATCGTATTCATTGGAACGAACTGATTATGGCCGAGAGAATCTGCACGTGAAGGACTTAATGTTAACCAGCATGAAGCCAAATAGTAATTCAAAGCTATGGTCAGTCGCTTCTGCAGCGTGCAATAATGTAGTTATCCAATGCAGGTGGCGTTTGTCGCCTTGTTAGCACGGAAGAAGAGTCAGAGCTGCGACGAGGAAGGTGGCGGCTGCGAGGAGTTTGGTATTTTAATTGCTCAGCGAATCTCTCGTATTTTTATCATACAATATCGGACGATTGATCTGGCCGGTGGAATTCTAACGCTGGCGAACGAACTCCAGTTGAAGAGTATTCTTAAACAGCAGCAGTGCTTATTAAACAGAGTGCAGTGCAGACTTTACGCGCGAACAAACCTTTCCCCCTGGAATGGCTGGCTATCACGCTGACAGCCCGACATGTGCTGTGATTTTTTTAGTGTCGACTCCGTCGTGGAACCCCCACCCAACGCCGGCGCTATCAGTTCAGATAATAAGAGCATCTGCAGCCACGCCAGGCCGCCCCTAGCTTCTTCTTTTGCTGTCGACGTAAAAAAACGGTCCAGTCGCGCCTCCAGAAATCCGTTTTTCATCATTTTGAACCGAAACTGGCGCCGGCAGACCCAGGCCGAACCCGGCGCGCTGGGGGCGTCTAGGGGTGCCGGGGGAAGCGATTTTGGCGCGAACAGGGATGGGCCTGCCGAGCCAGCGAGACGCCGCTTCGTCGTCCTCATCGCCTCGGTTCCCGCGGGAAATCAATGCCAAGGCTGCCGCACCGGTCAGCCTCCATTGATGCTTCACGGGCGGCGCAGTGAAGATGCCACCGACGCGCTCCCGCCCGCTTTCGCCACGCATCGCCCGGCATGCAGCTCTCACCGCCCTCGCTTCGGCTATAAAAGCCGGCCTCCCCGCCGGTGGACGCCACAGTCGCCACAGCTCGCCTCGTATCCCACTGATACGTCTCCAACGTATCTATAATTTTTGATTGCTCCATGCTACTTTATCTACTGTTTTAAGCAATATTGGGCTTTATTATCCACTTTTATATTATTTTTTTGACTAACCTATTAACCGAGGCCCAGTCCAGATTTGCTGTTTTATGTCTATTTCAGTGTTTCGAGGAAAAGGAATATCAGACGGAGTCAAAACGGAACGAAATTAACTGAAGAAGTTATTTTTGGAAGGAAAGCGACCCAGGAAACTTGGAGTGCATGTCAGGGGAGATAGGGGCTGCCCACGAGGGTGCCCCCCCGGTCACGCCCCCTGCCTCGTGGGGCCCCCGTAGCTCCTCCGACGTACCCCCTGCGCTCATATATATTCTTGTACCCTAAAACTTCCAGAACAGAAGATAGATCAGGAGTTCCGCCGCAATCCTCTCAGAGCCACCAAAACCTCTCGGGAGCCTGTTCGGCGCCACGCCGGGGGAACCCATCACCGTGGCCATCTTCATCATCCCGGCGTTATCCATGACGAGGAGGAGTAGTTCACCCTGGGGCTGAGGGTATGTACCAAGAGCTATGTGTTTGATCTCTCTCGTGTTCCTCTATGGCACGATCTTGATGTATCCCGAGCTTTGCTATTGTAGTTGGATCTTATGATGTTTCTCCCCCTCTACTCTCTTGTGATGAATTGAGTTTCCCCTTTAAAGTTATCTTATCGGATTGAGTCTTTTATGAGAACACTTGATGTATGTCTTGCCGTGATTATCTGTGGTGACAATGGGATATCATGTGCCACTTGATGTATGTTTTGGTGATCAACTTGCGGGTTTCGTGACATTGGGAACCTATGCATATGGGTTGGCACACGTTCTTGACTCTCCGATAGAAACTTTGGGGCACTCTTTGAAGTACTTTGTGTTGGTTGGATGAATCTGAGATTGTGTGATGCATATCGAATAAGCATGCCCACGGATACTTGAGGTGACAATGGAGTATCTAGGTGACATTAGGGGTTTTGGTTGATTTGTATCTTAAGGTGTTATTCTAGTGCGAACTCTTTTATAGATTGATCCGAAAGAATAACTTTGAGGTGGTTTCGTACCCTACCATAATCTCTACATTTGTTCTCCGCTATTAGTGGCTTCGGAGTGACTCTTTGTTGCATGTTGAGGGCTTGTTATATGATCTATCTATGTTATTATTGTTAAGAGAACTTGCATTAGTGAAAGTATGAACCCTAGGCCTTGTTTCCTACCATTGCAATACCGTTTACGCTCACTTTTACCACTTGTTACCTTGCTGTTTTATTATTTCAGATTACAAAAACCTATATCTACTATCTATTTTGCACTTGTATCACCATCTCTTCGCCGAACTAGTGCACCTATACAATTTACCATTGTATTGGGTGTGTTGGGGACACAAGAGACTTTTTGTTATTTGGTTGCAGGGTTGTTTGAGAGAGACCATCTTCATCCTACGCCTCCTACGGATTGATAAACCTTAGGTCATCCATTTGAGGGAAATTTGCTACTGTCCTACAAACCTGTGCACTTGCAGGCCCAACAACGTCTACAAGAAGAAGGTTGTGTAGTAGACATCACCCACCACATAGAGCAAGTCTCCCCCATCTTCCCCGCCGACGAGCAATGGCTGGGCGGTGCCTCGGCGACACCGCGGCGGCGAACGGCTCCGGCCGACGCCATCTCCACGAGGACGAGGCGCGCCTCCTCTACGAGGCCGACTATCCGGCGCCCCCGGACATGCGGGTGCCGGGCTCGTGGAAGTTGAGCATTGGTGGCGTCCCGATACCACCAATGCCCGAAGGGGCGGCACGGCGGGCCGAGATCGCCCGCATCCACTCGTCGCTGCGGGAGGCGCAGCGGAACAAGCCGATGTACGCCGTCGACAGCCACGCGATGTGGACAATTTTCGAGTGTCGCCGCGAAGAGCAGATCGCCTCCACCAACGGCACCATCCCCCGCGGCCGCCTCAACACCGATGGGCGGCGCGAGTGGTGGGGCGTGCCCGGCCGCACCCTCGAGGCCGTCCTCGACCACATCGAGACCGGCAACACGCCGCGTCTTGAGTACCCGACACGCCCGACATTATCTCGCCACTGTGGCAGCTCCTAGATGCCGCGGCGAATGGAGCCGGGGACATCCTCCTCGTCGGGCTCCGACTCACTCTCCTCCGGCTCGCCGGCGCTCCGCCCCGTTAAGCCGGAGTCGGAGGAGGAGATGCCGCACCCGCAGTGGCTCCCTCGTCATCAACGAGGGCGCCCGCCCCTCCCCGCGCTCTCTTTGCCTAGTCCGGCCGAAGACCGAGCCGGTGCTGCTCCCCGTGAAGCCGGAGCACGCGGAGATGGCCGCCCTCAAGTGGGCGAGGGACGACTATGTCCGCGAGCAGGTGCTCCGCCAGCGCCGGGCATACGCGGAGCTCCAGGCCTGGCGCAGGCCGCGCGCCGTGGGCGTGAGGAGGGCGGCATCGTCGTCCTCGATAGCGACGAGGAGGACGAGGCCGGTCCGTCCAACCCCGCGCACGTCGCGACCTTGGCCAGGGGTCCAGCAGGGACGGCGGCAGCTCCGGCGGGGCGCGCGACGACGAAGACGGCAACTACACCCGTTTCTACAAGCTCCTCAGCATGTAGAAGGCGGGCGGCGGCCGCGGCGTAACAGTAGTTTGCATGGTTAGGTGTAGTTTGCATATTTATCTGGTTTTGTACAAATTTCTATGAAATATCGCCGAGTTTGTACAAATTTCTATGAAAGATCGTCGAGTTTGCGGTATTTTGACAGCGTCCTGGGGGCGACGACTGGGAACGCAATCGCCCCCAACGCGCCAAGAAACACCGATTCGGCCCCAGGCGGCTCTTTTTCTGCGTCCTAGGGGGCCGAACGGCTGGAGATGCTCTAAGCGGTAAAAGTCGTCGATGCCCGGGTGATATTCTTACGCATTTTTTCTGTAAACTAGAACGATGCATGTGCATTGCAACGGGATATAAATATTCTAGTACATTAGCTTGAGATTTACCTGCCCATAATATGAGATACAACTGTTACGGTGATTGGCGATTTTACGGGCCGTCCATCCACGACGATCTAACGATGGAGAAATAGGAATTACGAGGAGTTACGAGACTAAAATTACATGAAATTACAAAGAATGGTGGGACCATTACAAAATTAGGGTGAGGCTAGTCATTATCTAAAAGAGTAGTTCCGTCCAATTTCAGTCAAGGCCAAATCATTCGCATCCTCGCTCTCGTTGTATGGCCCGACACATCTAGGTCGCTCCTCCACCATTCCCCTAGAAATTTTACCCCTATTGATTGTGTAAATAAATGATCATCGGATTATGTCAGTGATTTACCTTGTATTTAGATCAGAAATGATTTATCTGCCTTGCGTGAATAAATGTTCATCAAATTCTGCCTGTGATTTACCTTATATTTAGATTAGAAGTTTGATAAGTAAATTAAAATGAAATTGGTTTAGAAGGTAAGTAAATTAAGGTGGCTGATTATTACTGGGAAGATTGGACGAAGGGGTGGTGGGAAGAAAGGTGAAACGGGAGCCTTACGTTCTTTTTAAGTAGTATATATAGAGACATTTTGATCAGAAGTTTGATAAGTAAATTAAAGTGAAATTGATTTAGAAGGTAAATACATTAAGGTGATCGATTATTATAGAAAATATTGGACGAAGGGTGGTTAAAAAAGAGGTGAAACGGGAACCTTGCATTCTTTTTAAGCACTCCTACGTCTCATAATATAAGAACTTATATTATGAATGGGACGAACTTATATTATGGAAGGGAGGGGTACCAGAGAAAAGTATACGTGCCAGGCAGCATGCACCACGGCGTAAAACGGGCCTTGAGAATTCGAGATCACACCCTGACCAGCCACATCTCCTAGCCAAAAACCAGACCGGCTCGTGTAACGACAAGGGAACGATAGTGAACTCTCTTCAAGAAATGCTCAAACAGGTCCAGATCTTGGGGGGTGTGGATCTGCGACGCATACGCACGCAGGCGGGCGTTGAAAACGGCGAGAACGACAACCAACAAGGGAGCGATCAGCCAACCAAGTGCCGCGATCATGTGCCGAGTCCAAGCAAATGCCCAGTGCCGTCACCACGGGTTCTCGTCATCTCGTCTCTGATTCTGTCGCCTCCGGCCGTTTGTCCCCACGCCATTGGGGGAGAAATATCATATGCGCAGCTACAAATCGGGCAAGATTTTCTTTGAACCAACCGGCGATCGGTCGCGGCTGCATACACGTACAGCAAGTGAGATGATGAAAGTGATTGCAACTCCAAAGTACACGCAAGGAAGCACCATCTTGACTCTTGAGCGTGGATGATATAAAGAAAGAAATCGATTGCAACTCCAAAATACACACCAAGAAAGCAAGACTTGAAGCTCGGGATTGGAGCTCCCCCTCCCCCTCCCCTCGCGTCCCCTCTCCTGAGGCGACTCGGGGGCGAACCCTAGATCCCCTCCGCGCTTCCCCACTCCCTCTCCTCTCCCTCCGCCGCCGCCAGAGGTGCTCGCCGGCGCGGCCGCGCGACACCTATGAAGGTGGCGGCGGGGATCTGTGGCTCCGCCGCGAGGGCGCCGCGTCCGGGCGGCGGTCGATGGGTGGTGCCGCGTGGCGGTCTGGCGGCTGCGCCGGCCGGTGCCGACGGCTGCCTCCTCGCCGTCAAGGACGACGGGGTGGCGGGCGCTGGCGTTGCGGCGCCCACGCGTGGGTCGTCTTGTGCTCTTGGAGAAGCTTCGTCCTCGTCCTCGATCTGCTCCGATCTGCGCCTGCTCCAGCCCCTGGTGGCTTCGGTCGCCGTCATGGGGATCTGGACGGACGGATCTGGTGGTTACGTGATTCCGGGAAACCCGGCGGCGCGGCGGCTCACCAAAGGCGACGCCTTGGCGCCGTGGTCCTTCCTGGAGGCTTTGGTGTGGTTCTCCCCTCCCACCTCCCTCGAGCACAGGTGAAGACCTTCCCTCCCCTTGCATGGACGACGGCAGCATCCGGTGCCGTGCTCCTTCTTGAAGGCGCCTTCCGGGGATTGCTCGTGTGGGGTGGAGCTGCTGGTGGCGTGGTGACGGTGGGAGGCAGCCTGTTCTTCTCAGTGGCGGCCGCTGTGGTCTCGGTTGCTCCAATCCCTGACCACCGCTTTGGCTGTGCCCCTTTTGGCCTTCTCCATGGATCTTCGCCTTCGTCCGACGACTTGCGGCTGTCGTCCTGTCCTGCGGCTTCCGGCGACGGCGCTCTTGGTCGGCTTCCGGTGCGTGTGGGTCTGCCTCAGCTATTTCCCTATGGTGGCTCGGCTCCCTGGCCTAGATTCATGTGGAACCTCTCTGCCGGCCGCCGGTGCGGCTCCCGTCGAGCCCGGGTGAAAGGGTTGTGGCCCTTTGCGGCGGCAGAGACAGATCTCGGGCTGCTCTTGTCTTCCTGTGCGGTTGCAGTCAGCGGCACAATACTAGCCCGGAGTTGTCGCCCTCCTGTAGCCTTAGTTTGGTTGCTTGTTTGACACTGTTGTGGTCGTTGGCAACAGTGTATGTTGTTGCCTTTGAGCCGTTCCGCTTAGCACTTTGTATCTCTGCTCCGCTTGTTTCCTTTCTTTGTAATGTCGTTCCTTGTAATCCTGGCCGGTTGATGGCTTTGTTAATTCAAAGCCGGGTTAGGTTCGAGCCCTCTCTCGGGCTCGGCCGATGCCTTTTCCCTAAAAAAGACTTGAAGCTCGTGGCTAATTGGCAACACGACCTGGCTATAAATATACTACGCTACCAGTAAAGGACTTCAACTTTATTGAAGTTATTTTGGAGTGGTGGTCTGCCTTGTGCGGTTCAGCATGCCAAAGACTATGTTGGAGCAACTCTAGCCCGTCCCTTACAGAATAGAGGAGTAAATGATGGAGTAAACCTTAGTGGAGTGTATTTACTTCACTAAGTTTCGGTCGAACCTAACCGATCCCTAAACTTAACGGACTATAATTTTCTATTTTCTAACTTATGCAATTCCAGTTTACATTGCAATTACATATTAACACACATATAGAAACTAAACATAAATATGAATGTTCAAGCAACTCACGAATATAGCTTACAAAACCGAATTATTCAAATTTAAACACACTGAATGATCCAAAGAAAATAACATGTAAGCACAACTAGAAAGCGCAGGCTTCTGCAGTCGTGAGAAAAAGACTTGTGTGCATCCAAAAGTGCCAGGGAAAGTACTTCTCCGGATAGGTTGGATTTGGATCAAAGTAGTCTCTCATGATTTTGGCATGGCCCTTAGCTCTATCACGATTGAGTTGTATACGGCCAAACTGCGATCCTCTTCTCGGGCGCCGAATATCATCATTGAAAATCAAGCCAAGAACGGTTTCAAAGTCTTCGTCGTCTTCTTGTTTGGATGATGACGAGTCCTTGAACATCATCTCTCCCAACCTCTTCATCTTCAATTCAAACTATTCGGTTCAATACAATTGTACAAACAAACAAAATGAAAGAAGAAGAAAAAAAACTCATCTAGGCAAACCGTCGAACACTTGCAAGGCCGTGGTGGTGCACCGGCCGGCCGCGACATTTAGGCCAAACCAGCAAGCTGCGACACGTAGGAATGATCTGCAGTGGTGCGAAAGCAAGGTCGGATGTGGCGGCCGCCAACGAGGAAGAAGATTCGAGAGCAATCCGACGAATCGGTTATGGCGACGGCGGTGGCCTTTCACCTTGACGGCAACGGCAACGGCGTTTCACCTTGATTCCAGTGAAGGCAACGACCGACAAACGGGCTCGGTGTCGGGCAGAAGGGCGGCGAGGGCAAAGGGGAGGTGACGAGGTAGCGGGCGAGGCCGACGGACGGTTGCCGGGAGGTGCGTCGATGAAGAGTCGATAGGAGGAGGGGGCGGGGAGGTGCGAGAGAGGCAGAACTTTACTCCGCGTGGTTGCGACCTTGTATATTTAGGCGCCGGATATGAGGTGAAGTAAAAAATTTACTCCTATTAGGTCTTGGGGATCGGCCACATGTCGGTTAAAGGAATAAAACCTCCTCTACATCCGGATAGGGGATCGGCTAAAGTTGCTCTTGACCAGCGAAAGGCTAAATAAAAGTACAATACTACAAAGCTATCACTATTCACTAGTGCACTCATTGATGCAAGTAGGATTTGGCGCCTTGTGGAAAAAAGTCAGAGCTGATGTTGAGGGTGGCGGCTATGCCAAGAGTTACTTACTGGAGTACACCATTTTTCATACCTATCTGAATTATCTGGTCACGGTTAGATCTCAATCTTACCCACTCCACCCTGAATGCCAGCGTTGATGAACTGCGATCATTTTATACGCATTGTAAACCTTGACGACTCCCCGCCGATAACAGCACTTCGACTACGTCTTGTAGTAGATAGGATCCCCTTTGTTATTTGTTTGTATATGACTGCAAGAATCGGAAATTGTTTTTGGAGGCCGAGCTCCATGGAGGCCTTCAAGTGCAAAATTCAAAATTTGTGAAAATTCATATTTTTTACATTTTAAAAATTCTGAAAAAAATACAGAGATAGATGAAGGCATAGTGCAAAGTGTGTAAATTTTCAGGACAAAATATGTTGAAATGAGGGTTGTGCAAAAAAGACAATTCCGGGGTTTTTTAACACATGATACTATTCATCCTCCCAGAACATGAATTTTATATAGATCGCATTTCAACGTATTTGATCCTAAAATTTTATACACATAAGCCTCACATCCTTGTTTACTTGTACAATTTTTTTCAGATTTTTTTCAAACCGAGATTTTTGAATTTTGAATTTTTCAAAAAAAAACGGCCTACATGGAGGCCGAGAGCCAAAATTCCATTCTTTGCAAGAACGCCTTATATATATTTAGAAATAGATGTTAGTATTATTAATACACCGGCCACATCCATTGGTGAAGCAAGGAGGCAGGAAGTACCGTCCCACCGTCCACGCATGGCGACCTCACCGTCCCACACAGTACTGTCTCCCCGTGAGACACGGAGGCAGGAAGTGCTTGGCCAAACAGTTCTTGTCTCGGGGGAGTTTTGGTCCCGTGGTTTATGCTCTGTGTAGTTGATTTCTTCTGATACGATCTGTGTTCCAGTGTGGTGCATATGGCGACGGCAAGAGAAGGGGTGGTTTTGACACTTCACACGGCTGCACTTGATTGGTCGAGAAGTTTGAAAACTGAGAGGCATCTTTTTTTAAACACAGTACAGACGCAAGTGCTCATATACACGCGCATACACTTCACCCTTATGAACGCACACACGCACACCCTACCTCTATGAGCACATATCATCTTGAAATTTAAGTTCCCTTTCTTTGAATGAATCAGTAGAGGCTTTCTTGTGAGCGGCGACTGCATGCCCACATATAAGAAGACAAAGCAAGGGCCACATCAACAATATTTGATCTTGAGCATGCATGAGAGTGAAAGCGATTGCTGCTCCGATAAATAAAACAATACAAAACCAGAAGCGCACAGGGGATTGATCAATGTGGTGATGTAGGCAAAGACCCTTCAACTATCTTTATCGAATATTCGTTTCTGAGCCCAGGCTCAGCTGCTCCTGAAATCTTACCCGTCTGCTTGCGTGTGGATGCGTGCCCTGGAGTGTATTCCCAGCCGTATTTTACCCGTTTCAGTTTTAAACAATGAACAGGCCTGCATGCATTTATTGCGACGGAGGCGTTAGTCTGCACGTAGAACTGGCTGTGCACGCACGCCCAGCGATTTCCCGTGCAAGCCTGAGCCATCTCTTGCACTGTGGATTTAACTGCCACCCACCCAATCCGTCATTATTTATTCTCTTTTCCTCAGATTCTCCAGGCGAAACTCCATACAAACCTTTTCCCGCGCCACGGCTCTTATCCTTGATCTGCCGCCATGTCTGCTTCATCCTCAGCTAGACTTGCACATATACCAGGGCATCCAAGTGGTGGAAATGCCAGGCGACCATCCACATATCATGCTATATAAGACACATACGCCACAATGACCACCATGATCAGCATGCGTCAAACATATATAGCTGCAATGACGCTTTGATATGGCCATCAGGCCATGCCAGTTGCCAGATACCTTGCCCACATTAACATCAAACGGCCAAGGGAGAAAACACTTTGCATTGTTTAAACACCAAGTTTCAAGGAAATGCTTCGACTTCAACAACCCATTGTCCAGTTTACAGTACCCACATTTGGGTTACAAATTCAGAGGCGAGAAACCAAAAGTGAAAAAAAATACACTAAGGAACACACGCATGGCAGGGTCAAAAATTAGGACCACCCTGCAACTATTCCGCTTCGTTCCCTCAGTCTACGATTTCGAAGGAAACTCTTGGCAGGTCACGCTAGTTCCCCCTCATAGTCACGATCTCATATGCGAGCCGCAGGTGATCAAACAATATCTGTGCACACACATGAGGTCACATATTAATGAAACCTATGTTCATCACAAGTTACTACAACATTCATCAAAATGTGATGCCCGATACTTATCCTACTGAGGATAGACCGCGGGTAAAGCCCATTGAACTCACGGATGTAGTGCACAATGTAAACACTTCTCTCCTCCCTGTCAACAAATCATCATTTCAAGACCGTTATCATCTATACTACATTACAAAAGTTGCTCTTGGCATAAACTCACCTAGCGCAAGGATCATGCTGGGACATAAAGGCATACACGAAAGTCCATCCTTCCACTTCAACCAACCAGCCACCGAATATGTCTTTGAAGCATTGGCGGAATAGAAGCTAGAATCTTTTTGCATTGGTGATCGCGTCCTTTCCATCTCATCAGTAGGGTCCGTGTCTCTCTCAGCTGGGTCCAAGACCATGAAGATCTCCTTCTCGGTGTCCAGGATGTACAAGGACCAGCAACCCATGAAGTGCACTGGGAACATAAACTGAATTCAGTATTTACAATAGTAGTACGTCAGCTTGAGGCATCCAAAGATCTCAGGATTACCTTCTTCAGCCACTCAATCTTGTTTCCCATTAGCTTGGAGTCCATCATCTTACAGATGTAATCCCAGTCAACTTCATCATCTGGTTTGCAAAGTTCTTCCTGCAGTTCCTACACCCAATCAGTTGCTTCTTTCCAAAAACGTAGCTACTACAAACCAAATGTTGATGAAAGAGATAGTTACCACAAAGCAGGGATCCAAAATCTCTCTCCATCTTGCTAGCCATCCATGGTATATATCATCAACTCTTTTGCAGTTAACATTCGATGGATGCCCCTGCAGCCATCCACTGTAATCTCACCTCTGGGCCCAAGCTCATCCTTAAGGTCCTGGTCCTGACAACACCACCGCAATTGGATTGAAGTGGCTAACCCAATTTCTGAGGAAAAAAATCACAAAACAGCTCATAAGTACAAATATCAATAAGCTCCTTGCGATTAGGCTTACAAGATAGACGCTTACTTCGGCAGCTCCCGTCCGAACAGCCCATCATGTTGTCGTAGAACCACAAAACATCCCTAATTGACGGCTCATCATGGTTTAGATCGACTGACGGAGGGAACTTCTCCCCACACTCACTCGTTATTGAAGGATCAACTGGTGGATTCCCTTAACCACTCGCCATAGCTGTTTCGTCCTTCTGAGAATCACCTCATACCGAATCCCGCACTTAGCAAGGTATTCGGCAATCCCAAGCTATCCGCACAAGCCCCTGCTTAGGCCATGTTTTCTGGCCAGATCCCTTGCCTCTGATCCTGATCCTCTACCTCGCTCCATCCGCACCCCCACGTGGGCTGATGTTCCAACACTAGCATCGTCCTCTTCTTACAAACATAATTAATAATTTACGTTGATCCAGACATCCAGTTAATCTGCAACACTAATTTCTCAAAAGATGGTGAACGTGATCCTGACTTTAAAAGAAGGCACCTCTAAGCAAGGGCTGCAATGCCACGGCTTACTAATCAGATAGGGCCATTTAGATATGACAAAAAAATATTAACGATTTTTGCTAAAGCAAACCAGTTTTTTGACAAAACGCTGCACAGAGGAGACGAAGATGTAGTCACAGTTGAAAAATTACAGCACAAGAATGGGAGGGTTTGGGTGCAGACCTTTTCGTCCATCTAGGTGCCTCTAGAATGACTCGGTCCGTCGGTCGACTGCGCCGACCTCGTCGGAGATGCATCCGGACGCCGGTAGACACCAACTCCTTCTCTACCAGTCTCATCGCCGCCGAGCTGCTTAGCGCACCCAGACCCAGCATTCGAGTCTTCAGGAACGGCAAGACCAGCTCCGTTGTTGGGCAAGAAGGCCATAGGAACCGGATCTGGCTGCTCGATGTTGTTGGCGAACTCCTCTCGCAATGGGAACCTGCAAGAAGATAGCAATGGCCGCCACCAAGTTCTGTTCGTCAGGTTTCTTCCATCAGTTGGACCGGCTGCAGAACAAATCACAATAAACTTCCACCTGATCTGCCGGAACTAACCTGTCAACGGCGTCGACCAGGAAATTCAGCCCAGAACCCTCCATTTTTTCGCGTGGCCGCCGATGCAGCACGAGCGCCGCCGTCAGGACGTACTCAGAACGGGAATTCCCTATTTGCCGCATTTTGCGGCAAATAGTCGGCGCGACGACATGTATGCAGCTCACCACAGGCCGCCCATTTAAGTGGTTTCCTTGGCGAAATTACAAAAACCGCAAAATGGTCGCTATAGGGATCGAACAAACGACCTCTTGTATATCTACGCGCCATGTAGCCACCGCACCTAGCTCCTGGATGTGTAAGAAAAACAATGCTAAATAGAGCTAAAGGCGACAACAAACTTAAAACCAGTTTACGTTAATTCCAAAAAAGTTTTATTCCTTCTACTGGTTCTTTGTGGTTTTTCTTCACAGTCTTATTCTGTTCTTTCTTTTTTCACGTTTTTATTTTTCTAATATTTTTCTTTATTTAAGCTTCTCAAAAAGTTCAAATATGGTTCAGAATTTTCCAAAATGTTCTTTTTATCAAACTTTGTTCATATTTCTGAAATAGTGTTCACATTTCCAAAATTTCGTTCACAATTTCGAAAAATGTTCCTGATTTTTTTTGTTTGTTTGTTTTCTTTCTTTTTCTTCTATTTTTTCGAAAAGAAACTCAAAATATTCAAATTTTGTTCGTATTTTCATAAATTTTCAGTTTTCAAAAAAATGTTCTCCAATTCAAAATTTGTTCCCGTTACACAATAAAAGTTCAAAACTTTCGATAAACAAAAAATATAACAGGATTTCATAAAATGTTCGCGCTTCCAAATTTTTTCAGGATTTTTCAAAATTGTTCTCTATTAGAAATTTATTCTCAAGATTCAAAAAAATGTTTGTGCTTTAAAAAATTGTTCACGCTTCCAAATTTGTTTGGGATTTTTCAAAATTGTTCTCTATTTCAAAATTTGTTCTCAAGATTCAAAAAAATGTTTGTACTTTAAAAAATTGTTCACGCTTCCAAATTTGTTCGGGATTTTTCAAAATTGTTCTCTATTTCAAAATTTATTCTCAAGATTCAAAAAAATGTATGTGCTTTCAAAAATTGATCACTCTTCCAAATTTGTTCGGGATTTTTCAAAATTGTTCTCTATTTCAAAATTTGTCCTCGAGATTCATAAATTTGCGCTTCCAAATTTGTTTGGGAGTTTTCAAAATTTGTTCTCAAGATTCAAAAAATGTTCGTGCTTTAAATTTTTTTCACCATTTCTAAATTTGTTCTGGAGATTCAAAAAAGTTTGTGCTTAAAATAATTGTCCGTGCTTCCAAATTTGTTCTCCATTTCAAAATTTGTTCTCAAGATTCTAAAAATGTTTGTACTATAAAGAAATGTCACAAATTCCAAAAATGTTTGGGAAATTCACAAGTCGTTTGTGTTTCCAAATTTTGTTTTGAATTTTGAAAAATTGTTCCTGTTCAGTTTTTTGGGTAATTTAAAAAATGTTTCCGTTCTAAAAAATATGTTCACGTCTCCAAAATTCATTTGTGTGTTGAAAAAAGTTTGAGTTTTCTCAAAATTCGTAAAAAGAAACTAATAATGTTCGTTTTTGATAAAACATTCACGTTTTGTTTTTGCTATTTGGAAAATCATAAAGGATGTTTTTCAAACAGTCTTATACTTTCTTTAGTTCTTGTAGGTTTCCGCTGTTGTTTAGTCAACTGAGCTCGTCCATCCTAGTGGCTAGTAGCATGCGATTGCAAGTCAGCAGTGCTGTGTTCGATTCCCAGCCATCACGCCCTGCTATATTTTTTGCAAATTATCACCTTGTATTTGCAGACAATAAATAGGCCAGCCCAATCGGCCCACCGCGGCGACGTGCTCGCGTCGCCCCTGTGCGTCGGCGCCCTGTTGGACGCAACGAGCGTCCAGTAGGAGCTCCCCTCAGAACGGGGACACTTTATCTGATCCCTGGCTCGGCTGGGCTTCTAATGATCTGGACCACGGACCAGAGTTATCGTGCTCAAACGCCGTCCGACCCATACGTTCTGGGCCCACGAAAGAGCAACTGTTTCATACAGTATTACACCGTACGCCCTTTTTTTCCCTCTCGCTGTCAGGCGCGCCACAGCGAATTATGTGGATCCCGAGCCAAGAACGTACGCCACAGATTTCGGGATCAGCTGGGCTCAGGCACCAAAACACCCCGCGTGCAAATAGATTACTGAGCATCATGATACACTAGATCGGGTTCGCGCCGTGGCGCGAGGGTGCCGGTCAGAACGTTTAGACAAAACATGTAACAACTTGCCGGTAAGAGCCCAGGAATAGCATGTGTAGACAACCAATTGTATTAGAAGCAAAATATAATGGGACTGAAGATGACATCAGGTTATAAGACAGAATCAAGCTCGGTGCTTTCATACGACCAAGATAAAACACAGGACCATACATTACTTTTTACGACAAAGAGATAGGAATTAAAATCTGAAATCTATACATGCCTTGTTCAGAACAAAGTGAAAATAGCAACATACCACCAAGTGGTACCTTCCACTACAAAGACAACAACGGGAATCTAAAGGCAGATATCGAGGTTGGAACAAGCAAACCATCAAACAATTATAACGACGAATTAAGAGTAATCGTCACAGGAGACTTGCTGCCCAGACATGTCTTGTGATGGTAAATTGCAGGGGCAGCTTTAGAGCTTGCAACATGAGGGCAAAAAATGTGGGAATAGAGAATCACCATTAGATAGTCATCATCCTGTAGAGGAAAGTTAAGGATAAAATAATTGTCTTACGAAAGGGTATGCAGGCAAGAGTACTGTTGCTGTAAAACTACTGAAACTACTCCATAGAATTTACAGAATTAAGATGATCTCCTGGAGTAGTTCAAGCAATACTGGAGTAGTTCAAGATACTGAATCTTGGTGCAGCACTAAGCATGAGATACAATACTCCAAAAAATTAACACAATCAAGAAAATATAAAAGCAAGTTAACAATCTAGCAAGGCAAGTTTCTGTACTGCACCAAGTCAAAATCTACTGCAATATTTAAGCTACTGAATATTACAAAACAGTGAAGTGAAGTTCCATTTTAAGCTACTGCAATCTTTCTCTTAAATCTACTCATGCATCTATGGAACTTAGCAGTACTCATTTAAGAATGGAGTAAATTAACTTGGCAATATGCAAACTTTGAGTAAGTTGACTTGGCATTATATTGAAATTCCACTACAGTCTTTAAACTACTATAACCAGTCGGAAATCTACTGGAAACCCCTCAAAGAAGTTCATCTTTTGTACTGAGTACCTTGCGGATGGCGTCGCAACCGGCGAGGAACTCCTCGATGTGTGTGCACTTCATCGCCGACTTATTCTTGTCATCCTCGCGGGCTTCCTCGAGCTTGGTCTTGGCCTTGCTGGCGGCACCGGGCTTGGACTTGGGCTCCAACTTCCACTTGTGATCAAAGCTGACGTCATTGGGGGGAGGCGAGCTCCGCCTCCCACTTGAGAGCCCAGCCCCGTGCGGCTTCTCCTCGGCCGTCCACTTCACCTTGCAGCCCCCCGGGAGGCGGCGGCATATGTGTACTTGCGGTGAGCCGGTTGTGCACCTTGGTGCGAAGGTGCCGGTCCAAACGTAGTAATTAAGCAGGTAATAGTCAAGTTAGTAGGCAGGTTTGAGAAACTGTTTACATCTAAAAAATCAAAGTAACCATCCATGATAGATGAGTTTACTATATCACAAATAGCAAAATAAACCCAATGCAAGGTAAGCAAGGCATAGTCAATCCACAAGATAATTGATTTGCTTGGTCACGACAAAAGCAGGAAGAGAATTGGCAGTGAACTGGACACTAAAACTGAACATTTTTGTGATATTCTAAAAACTTTCATACACATAAACGATTAATTTCACAAGGGAATGAAATATACCAGCACATGGGTGTTACATGACTAAACTGAAAAAACAGGGGCAACAGTAGCAGCGCCTAGCAGAACAGCTGAGCAGCTGCAGGCAAGGCAACCAGCAGCGGCGCAGCAGCCAGCGGCAGCAGCAGACGAACGCGGCAAGAATAACCGCAGAGCGAGCAAGTTCTCGATAGGTCATCATGGTCGTGTAGTTGTAATCTACAACGACAAACCCATACAATTGCTGCAGGTATCTAATTACCTGGAAAGCAGCACCCTCATAAGCAATCAACAATGCCAAAATAGAGCACGTGATCCAAAAATATATACATACATAATACATACATACCTGCACCTAAACTCCAAAGGGCCATAATACGACCTATCTACATAAGAAGCTAGAAACCCCAAGAGCAGAACAACCTCAAACATTTGTGCTAGATCCATGGATAAATGAAAGCTCGCCCATGCCGTCTGAAGCTGTCACACACCTACAGTATGAAAGATAAAACATTTAGCCTTTGGAAAATGGATTATTACATGGGTGAAATTAATTACTAACAACTACAAACATGTTATATTTATTAGTATATTCAAGGTAAGTAATTTAGTGAGCCAATATCCTACAAAAACTTAGGAATTAACATCATCCTAAATTTTTACTTAGTTTCTTTAACATTAATTAAAGATTCCTCATAATTCGAAGCAGCTGTATCTATTCTAAAAAGTGTCAAATTAGGAGCAGTCTTGCTAATTACTGGAGCAAGGCATGGAAGTAGCAAACAAACATATGAATGATAAAGTAATTAGCATGGCAAAGAAACAATTTACAGGACAAGATAATTTCTGCAGCTCACAGGCATATATAACCGCAAATAAAGCTAAACCGCGCTCAGTATTTACCTCAGGGGGCTTCACACAGATCCTAAAATTACATCTCAATCTCAAGAATATCCTATATCAAAATTTATAGCAAGTAACCTGCGCAAGCAAGCAAGTTTAATAAATATGAGAGGATTCTCCACCGTGAGTTTATTACCATATCAGGAAGTTCATGTCTAGAGCTATGGAAGCACAAACGACCAAAGATATAACGTCGTGCGAAAGCAGCATGGGCAAGCTTACATTGACTGCTCAGTGTTTCTAATGTTCAGAGATGAGGCGTCCAAATCCGGATTGGGCATCGTTATTATATCGGCCTGCACAAAATCATTTAAAATGTATGAGCAAGATAAAGCACCCCGGGTTTAAGCAAGCTAAGAACCAAATAATCTATTTTTTTGCCAAGAACATAGGGGTATAAAATTAGAATAGCAGGATGAAATGACATCTCAATCAATAACTTATACTAAGTAAAAGAGTAAATAATTTCCGCTTGCGTTTTAATTTCCATCCATGAGTCATTGACATCAAATTATCTTCTCTGTTCCTTTGCGTGAGACTGCACCTACATATCCAAATCAGATTCCTACATGAGCTTTCTTAGGGACATAACTGAACAAAGATAATGCTTCCACTGTTAGTGTTGTAAGTAAATCCTGACTGGATGATGGCATTTATGCCATTGTTCAGATGTCAGTTAATCACAAGGGTTGATAGAATAAAATCCATTATCGCTGCAGCAGCCGATACAATTGATTTATAACATAGAACGGATGGAGCAGGCAAATAACGGCCATCAAAATACACATATGCATACATCACAGCCACGAGTAACAAACGAATGTTTCTACCCAACAATTGTGAAGTTCTCTTGACATTGTAGTTACCCTTTTAATACATAAATCAACTGGTCCCATCTGTTCATAGGAACCTATCCAGAGAGATACGTATTTCATTCTCAGAAAATAGATGCACATGGTCATTTGTCATTGAGTACTTTTATTGCAGAGAATTATAAACCAGAAAAAATGTGCACTTTCGAAACCACATAATCTGTTCAGGGCAATCTGACTTTTAATGACCTGATGTAATATATCCAGATGTAGCCCAGAGAGAAAGAGAGCAGATCGAGAAGGGCAGAGAGGGGGGGGGGGGGGAGAGGTTACCAAACCTGGATGAATGGACGCAGAGCTGCCGACCGTGATCTCCTCTTCCTCCCCCAACACCCTTTCTGGATATTTTGGGCCCTAAAAAACGGCCGAGGAAAGAAAAGAAAAACAGAGCAAACTACAACAGGGATTGTGGGTCTATCCTTATCAAACCAGTCTTGATCAGTCTTGTGTATTTTAGGATTTATAAATCAGCCAGCAACCCCTTTTTCCACCTAATGATTGTGGGTCTATCCTTATCAAACCAGTGTTTGTTCATTAGTTTTCAGAGACTAGAGTTTGGTTCCATGCTCTACCAGATTGTACAATCATTTTTTGAATGCCCAGGGAAGTGTCCCACTATATATGCAAGACATCCCAACAAGTTGTACTGAATCTACACTGGAAAAATAGGTGGGACCTGATGCTTCATCCCTCAAGAAAAATAGACTGAATGATTTCCATCCGCAGATTCCACCACATACCACACGAGTTCATCGAGGAAAGTAACCTTTCCATCTACAACCCTTTCCATCTACAGCCTAAGGAGATTACTGTATTGAGATGTTATGCACTACTACTTCTACACACAAAATGACTGAGAAAACAGAAGGTGAATAAGTTTGTGCCTTTCCTGACACATTTTGCAGGTGCAGGAAGGAGACATGACCTGTGTGGCCGGGGGGCGGCGTCCGTAGCGAGCAGAAGCAGACATCCCTCGATCTGGAATCGGTCGAGCAGGAGCAGGAGCAGACGTCCCTCGATCTCCACGTCCTCTCCCGACGCGCGAGCATCTCTTGACGGAGGGACGTCTTCTCGTAGGGGAACGGCCGCTCCCCGGGGAGCTCTTGGTCGCCGGGAGGCTGCCGCGACCCCCTCCTGTTGACGACGGAGGCGACCCGCCACCCAAAGCAGCGCGGCCACCTCGTCCATCCCTTGATGGAGGGGCGTGTCCTCCTCACCTTCTTCTCCTAGGGGAACGACTTCTCTCCGAGGAGCTCCTGGTCGCTGGGCTGTGCGGCGGCCGCCGCGCCCCCCTTCTGCCGGCGGCGGAGGTGGCGCGCCACCCAGAGCAGCGCGGCCGCGTCGTCCTCCGTGAGCGCGAGAAGGCCGAGAAGGAAGAGGAGGTGGGCGGCGTGAGGTCGCGGATGGGTGCCCGGGCAAGCGGCGGCGGCCGGCGGCGGGGCAAGGAGACGGGCGCGGGCTAGGGTTTGGAGGGGGAGGAGAGGCGGCGCGGGGGCTCGTTGGTGAGCAAAGAGGAGGAGGGGGAAGTGAGGAGAGGACCAGAGAGGACGACGCACTGGGTGCCCTATCGGCACCCCTCTCCTCGGATGCGAAAAGACGGAAATACCCTGGTGGGGGCAAAGTATTTACGTTTTTTTGCCATTGAAATTTTATCCAACGGCCCAGGTCGATCGGGTTCAAGATCGCACGGCTCACGGCGGTCAGGCCTGAGATCGGACGGTCAGTATCGCGAGGGACTTTCGATCGGACGGCCGAGAAGCTCTAATCGCTGAGGAGCCTCCTGCATCCCTCCCGTTCATATCTCTTGATGTCTCAAGCTGTGTGCGCCTGAGGTGGTACATTTGACACGTGCCCGACTCAAGGATTCAGAAATGTGGGTGGGCGCCACCATGCCAGCAGCTTCCAGGCACCAAAAATTTCGCTAAAACGAAAATTTCTCTAAATATGACTTTCTATCCCTAAAACTTCCCACGAGCGCTCACTTTTAATCCAGCTGTGTGCGCCTGAGCAAAAATTCGTGTTGCCTTCCGCTTGCACACAACCTTCCTGCCAACCCCGACATTGCCGCCCTTGTCCTTGTTGTCGGTCGGCCCCTTCCACAACGACCAAGGGAATGCAAAGGCCATCACCCGCCGCACCCCTGGGCACCATCGTCGGTGTCAGAGGCCCACCGGTGGCCAGGAATTTTGCGGCGCCACCGTAGAAACGACAACGGCTAGGGAAGAACATCATCGATAGCGCCACATCAACGACGGTCACCGGCAGTCACTCTGCTGCGATGACGGTACCGGCATTGCCAAAGTTGATCGGCAAAAGGGTGTGTCAGCCGGCAGACAACTCGGTGGCGGTGACGAGGACAAAGAAGACTGCGACCACCGGGTTGTTCCCCCCTCGACTTGTCGTGGCGCCGTCGAGTACTAAGCGAACTCCTGCTACCGCACCACCACCATCTTCACCTTTGAGGGACGAGGACGAGGTGGATTTGGACGGTACGACCAGTGACGAGTACTAATTAGTGGTTCCAGGTCACACGTTATATATACTTGTGATAAGAAGGATATTCTATTGTAGTATACAGAAATACCTGACCAATCTTCAACCTATTCGATCTAGATTCCATCCTCGATTAGCTCCGCGGCATTTCCATGATAAGAACAAAAATATAGGCTAACAAGGTGGAGTGTGATATGTAGGCCAAAAGACAAGGAGAGTTCGGGGTGGAGGTCCTTGATATAAAATAATAGTTACTTACCGAAAAGACTCATACGCGGCCGCGCGTGGCAATGCTCGACCTGGGTATCGCGCGTACGACACTGTCGGAAAGGGCGCAGGGCCCACCCACATGTCCAGACCATCCATAAAACTCTGCCCCGTGATTTCAATAGTGGGGCCTAGTGTCTCCTTCCATATATAAAACTCTGCCCCGTGATTTCAACCGCTGGGGGGCCCGCTATGCCTGATTAATTAGCCTCATCTGATTTCTTTACAAGGAAACTTGAGTTTCTAACACGCTGTCGGAAATCGATCGTTCTAACGCGCGCGCGCGTAATAGCACGACGACTTCCCGACTGTCTACTACAAGAAGGTTTGCTCGGCTCCGGAGAGGAGGCGATGATGATGCGGCGCCTTCTCGCTCGCCGCTTCAAGATTTATAGTCGCCGCTAGGTGGTCTACGGATCTGGATGTAATTTTTATTATTTCTAGTGTTCGTTGTACTACCATGATTGAAGATGAATAGATTGGAAGTTTTTCCCGCAAATAAAAAGTTGTTATTTAAGATGGTAAATGTAGCAAGAGTTAAGCGCCTCCATTAAAAAAATAGCACAAGTGGCAACCAAACTTGATTCTCCTATTTGAAAGACTTGATGAGGGTTAAAAAAAGAGCTTTTTTAGTAAGGGCGAGATGCCTGCTAGAGAAAGCCACTCTAGGTCAAGAATAACATTCTTTTTAGTAGATATTATATATCTAGGGCTCCACTGAATGTTAGTTTTGGGTTGACTCTGACTGGATATAAATGGATGGCCTGGTTAGGTTTTGTTGATGAAAGTAAATCTAACAGGGGACTACTCATATCTTTCCCTAATAATAAAGCACGGATTGACTCTGTGGGTTCACCGTCACAATAAGCTTCTTTCCGTGAATTTACACTTTCAGTTTATTTTTCTTCAACACGTCTATATTTATTTTCTATATCGAAGGTGGTACTGATCTATCTACATGTCGGCTACCTGTACGTCAAAAGCATTGCGTGACTTGGGCCTACACCCGCGTGTTATGGCTCCTGAGCCAGTCGCCTTGGCCCATTAAAGTCACACACCTGGTGAAAGGTGGCCCCGCTACAGTGGAGGACAAGAGGCAAAATTTGATGCTGGTATACGATTCGAACTCGTGACCTCCAGCCCTATAACAGGGATTGCAACCAACTCAGCTAGCTCAAATTCTGCTAGGAAAAGGTTAAATGCTCCTTTTAAATAGTCCCACCTCGCCCCCTTGCACTTGCTTCTTCCAATTTATATATGACTTCAACTTTTTTGGGTATCGAGGAGGTGTTTCGGGAATCAATAAGCAAATGAAGATACAGACGCTGAAAGAGAAACGAGGAAAGAGGAGGATCGAGTGCTGCTGTTGAAGGAAAGAGGAACATTCAGTCTTGCTTCTAAATATACAGAAAGCTTCCAGAGAAATAAGAAAGGAAGAGAATTCAGTCTTGCTACTAAAAGGTTGGAGGGAGAGCTGCGTCAGCGGAGGACGGCGACGGCAGGAAGCTAACAGTAGCGGCTAGCGCTCTATCGTGGGGACCGAATTTGATCTCCCATGGCCTCGGTTTGCTGCAGGAAGTCGAATGGAGGGAAGAAAATGGGGAGGAGGCCCAGTGATGCAGCAGGGGAGGGAGGGGTCGGCTGCGTGCTCCTCTCTCCATTGTGGCGCTGGGCGGCGGCGCCATTGCTGTGGCTCGGGCGAGCTCACGAGAAGGCAGGGGCACGAGGTCGGCGTCCATCGGGCGATAGAGGAGACCCGCGAAGGACGGGGTCAAGGCAGAGAGGGGTGCGGTGGAACACCTGCTGGCTGCGCGGGGTCGCTCGTCAACTCGAGGTTGCTGCTCCATGGTGTCCTCCTATGATGAGAGAGAGAGAGAGAGAGAGAGAGAGAGGGGAGGGAGAGAGAGAGAGAGAGAGGGAGAGAGAGAGAGAGAGAGAGAGAGAGAGAGAGATGGGGAGAGGCGGAGCCAGGAAAAGAAGCTTCAGGAATATAAGCGGCGATGCTCGAAGAGCGTGGACCGTTCGATCTCGCATGCAGCCGGGGCTACGAGAGCAGGCGTGTTGCACCTTACTTTATTTTTCTATTTAAGCCGGGGTGGACTTCTGTGTCAGTCAAATTGGCCTTTCGGCCTGATGTGCACTGACTAAGATTGAGGCCTACTCACGGGAAAAAAATGCCCAAAATGAAACACGAAAAAATAATAATGTAAAACCAGCAAAAGCTTTTGAGCTGCAATTTTATGGGCTATGGTAACCAGATCACAATGGATTGTAGGGTATGTATAAACCTAGATTTTGTCTGGCCTGTTGTACACTATATTGTTAATTTCACCCGATTTAATTTCTAGCCATGGCAACAATGCTCAGTTTATTGAAGCTAAGGAGCAATAGGTAGGATGCATGTTCTGAATTTTTGCATTGAGATTCAGACAATACCACAGTTGAGAGTGCTAACCGTGATATTGATGTATGATGTTTTTGGAAAAGAGCGAGGAGGCTATGAACAAATTTAAGTGGTCAAGGACGGCAATACATACCATCTTCCCAAACTAGCGTCCCAAAATACGTTTCATCTATAATTATTTTTTCATCTAAGACTTTTGTCCTGTGTTGTCTTGACTAAAGTAGATTTACGTTACTTGGGTGACAAGAAAGTTAAGTCACGATCAATTGATTTTTTTTTTGCATAGCAACGCATGGGCATTCAACTAAAGATCTCCTCATGTAGACAAATGCATGTATTGTGCATTTATAATACCTTAGTAAATGGATAATTAAGTTTTTGATTAAGACAAATCTTGATAGCATCACATACGTAGTGTCTTTCCTTGGTAACTCACATACCCACAAACTAAACATGAAAGGTATTTTTTTTCTCCCGATGCAACGCACGGGCATTTTTGCTAGTGTATTCGGATGAAAATTGCACATCTCTGGGTTTTTCTTGGTCAAATCGATGTATCATGGCAAGTGTTATTTTAGGTAAAGCCGAACTTTATAAGTAATGGTGCTCGGGTAAATCGCCGAGGGTACATGCAGCTACTTGGGACGGTACAATAGTGACCCAGCCAATGCTATCATTTGGCGAGCAATGCTACACCTACATAGCAATCAAACATAAAGTAACCTAATGGCTTAGTTGGCACTTTTCAGTTGGAGGAAATTAGGAGAGGAACCCACCCAGTTGGAATAGGGGGGCGGAGGGATTAGCAGTTAGTCTAATTACGTAACAGTACGTAGGCATTTTACCTAAGTGTAGCATTTTTTATCATTTGGCTAACACAAACCATCAATTTTAGCTAACTCATGCGCTGCAGAATTTGCACCACGATGAGACACGCAGTCGCACGCTGCTTGGAGAACCACATTTTTAACTGGAATGATCGAATGATCTTACACATATATTTCTGCTGTGGCCCGAAGCCATGGACCCATGGTAGCCGTTGAACTTGTAGAAAAAATTCAACAGATCTTGCAATCTTGTAACTTGACTGACCCAACTAGAAAAAAAGTTTTTTTAGGAGGAAACTGCCGCTTTATTTAAGGAATTAAAGCAAGTCTGGAATCTCCGTAGAGACCACCGAAAGTACAAACTCCGGGGGAACCATAAGCCAAACCTTACAGAGTTCATCTCCTACTACTTTTGCTAACTTATGCGCGGCAGAATTTGCAGAAGGACCAACCCATGAAACTTTCACTTCGTCGAAAAAACGAAACATGTCTTTAATCTCTTGCACCCTTGGCCCCAAGGCAGCCAAACTTTTCTCTTTCGTCTGAAGCAACGATGCCACCGTTTTGTTATCAATCTCCAGGTGGAGTTTCCTGACGTTGATCTCGGCAGCTAGCTGGACAGCTCGTCTGCATGCACTAGTAGAAAACAGGGCTACCATTCGGGCCTGGCCAGCCCATTAGTCCCGGTTCTTCAAGAACCGGGACCCATGGGGGGTATTAGACCCAGTTCGTGAGCCCATGGGGCCGGCCGGGGCCTCGTGGGCATTGGTCCTGGTTCGTGTGGAACCATTTGTCCCGGTTCAAGCCATGAACAGGGACCAATGGTCCTTGCTCCTGGCCCACAACCATTGGTCCCGGTTTGTAACACCCCAGATGTATCATGTCCCATTTTGGCAATGTATCAACTTGACCTTCATCCAAATTCTTGTGGGTTTTATCATGTTTGGCCTCATCTTGTTGGTTATGTGGTTTTATTCTTTTCTTTGTCATGCTCATCTTACCATATTGCATTTGTGCCTCTTGTCATTTTGCATTCATCCTCATTATGTAGTGCATCTTCATCTCATGTCATCCCATGTTGCATGTTGTCATTCATGTTGTTGCCATGAGCATCATGGGCATAACCTTGTTCCCCCCCTTCCAACCATGGCACCTTCACTTCTCCTTTCCTTCTCTTATCAAGTGCCATTTTTCTTTCTCTATTAATGTTCATCTTCTCCCTGTAAATCTTGCTCCTTGCCCTAAACCTCTCTGCCAAAGATTTCCTTATTTGAAGTTATTTTGGTCAGGTTCAAAAATGACACAAGTTTGAAAATATTTCAAACTTGTCTTATTTTTCTACCTCTAAAAATGCCCAATGCAATTTATTAAAATAGTGGATAATTCCAGGAGTTGGAGAATATTTTCTTTATCCTCTAACTCCTCTTCTTTTCCCTGAGCTTTTACATTTTCAATTACATTTAAAAAATGGAAATGCAAAGCGGCAGCAATGCAAACAGATCAAGAACCCCACAGGCCTCGGCCTCCCAGTGCCGCCCAATAGCACCACCGCCACCAGCCAATGAAGCGCACCACTCGGCCAGCTTCGTCCGCGCCTCGTCGTTTCTCACCCAAATTACCCGTTACCCGGAGCTCAGACGCATGCGTGGACAGGTCGGTCCCGCTCGTCAGCGCCTCCCCTGTTCCCGCACCCACCTTTTCCCTCTCCTCTCGCCATCGCCATGGGGACCGCAAGCACGAGCGCGCGTGAGCTCGTCCGCTCGTCCTAGCCCTTTTAAGCCCCAGCTCCCGTGTCCCTCGCGTCGTCTAGGGTTTCTCTCGACCGCCGCCGCCGTTTTCTGGTAAGATTAGCCACCAGATCCATCGCGCCATCGCCATCCCGAACGCATCAGAGAGCGCGTCCTTGTCGCCGGCGTGCTCTCCTTCGGCCTCTACCCCATCTGGCGTGTCCGTCTTCTTCCCCGTCGTCCACTACGTCCCCGTCGTCGACTACGTGGAGCCGGAGCCCCTGCAACGACCGCTTCTTCCTCGTCTTCGAACCCGGCCGCCGACGTGTTCGACCACCACCCTCGCCGTCTTCGTCCACCTCCCGCCAAGCCAAGCGCACCTCCGTGCTTGTGGTGAGCACACCCAGCTTCCTGGCCCCTTTTCCCCCTCGTTTGCATGCTCTAACCGCGGCCGCCGCGGGCGCCCGATCTCGCCGCCGTCGGACCTCGTCACCGGCGAGTGCTCCGACATCTTTAGCCTCTCTGCACATGTCCATAGGCCGTCATATCCCGTAGGGTAGATCCGTGCTCCTGCCGCTCTTTAAACCCAAATATTGTCGTGGTTTAGTTAAATCGCCGCCCGCTCTGGACCTCGCCCCGCAGCGTTCTCGTCGCCGTTAGGCGTCGTGCGTTCAAGCGGCGCGGATTCCTGCGATCTTGTAGCACCCATCCGCCACTCCGTTAGGGCGCCGAGCTGCTCCGTGATCTCTCGTCGCCTCGGCGCGCCGCGTGTTCTCCATGTGTTCTCTGTTTTGAGCATCGCCGTGGCGATTAGCAAGAGGAGCAAACCCCTCCTCTGTCGACCACCGTTGGCTAGCCTAGTGGCTCGAGCAGCTCGGTTGCAACCAATGACCGGGATCGATCCCATGGCGCAAGTTAAACCCCAAACCCCACCTTTTTCGTGTATATGCATGTGTGTGTATGACAAGTGTGGCCCCACCCGTCATCCTCCCTAACCTCTGTTTTCTTTTTTTATTTATTTATTTTATTCCCAAATAATATTCCATTTCTGGCATGTAGTACATTTCCATTTCGGGCAAGTCCATTTCTGGACGTTTCCAAATATGGAAAATGCCATTTCTGTCTTATTCCATTTAGGGCAGGTTTTAACTTAATGCACTTGTGACTATTTTTCTACAGCAACCTAGACATATTATATATGTTTTTGGGGTAGAAAAATCCCACCAATCCAGTGGTGGCATTAGTTTCTGCATTTGTGCAAGTTCATGAACATGTCATTTTACATCATGATGTTGTCTTGTCATTCTTGTGCGTTTTATTTCAAGCATGCTATGAGGTTGTTTTGCTCAAGGATAGTTTCATTTTCATGTCTACTTCATGCTAGTACTTGTTCCATGCCATGATATGCCTGGTAATGAGTTAATCAAGCTTGTAAAGATGCCATGTTGAATCTGTTTTTGCCATGTCCCTAAATTTCACCAAGTCTGGAACTGTTATTAAAAACTTGCTATGTTTACATGGGTGCCATCATTTCTTATGGTCCTTTTTGGCTTATGGTCAGTAAGGGACTATTGATCTATGCTTTGAGTAGATTCATGTCATGCTTTGTTTTGCTATTATAAGTTCCTGTAGCATGTTGTTTGCTTGCTCTAAACATGCCTTCCTGATGTTAATTTCTGGCATGCTAGTATTTTCACTAAGTCTGTGAACCTGATATTTTTTGCACTTTCACCATGCTTGTTTGAACATGTTATGATGTGAGTTAGCCATAGCTCAGTGTTCCTCTTTTGTTAAGCATTCCTGTAGATCACTGCCATATGATTTGTTTTTATGATGGGGTGTTGTAGCATAGTTTCTTGTTGTATGCTAAGTAGCATCGTGCTGTTAAACGCAGATTTGTGCCATTATTGTTTTGCTTGCCATTTGCAAACCGTGCATCCTATTCCGGTGTTCTTTATATCGATTTCAAACGAAATCATCTCATCTTTCCAGCGGCATACTTGGTTTGCCAAGTTGATGCCTTGTTCATCATTTTCCTTCCGGAGCACACATATGCATTGCATATCACATCTCGCATCGCATGTCATGTATTGCATCATATTGCTTGTGCATTGTTCCTTGTTTGATTGTGGTTTCGTTGCTTGTGTTCTTGCTTTGGGTAGAGCCGGAGGCGAGTACGTGAGCGAGGAACCTGTTGAGAACGCCTCGAGGATCAAGCCTTCGACAACTCGAGAACCTTGCGAGCAAGATGACCATACCTTGAAATCACTTCTATCTTTGCTTGCTAGATGCTCGCTCTTTTGCTATGCCTATGCTGCGATACCTACCACTTGCTATATCTTGTCACCCATATTGCCATGTCAACCTCTAACCATCCATGTCCTAGCAAACCGTTGATTGGCTATGTTACCGCTTTATCGGCCCTCTTATAGCGTTGATAGTTGCGGTGAAGATGAAGTTTGTTCCTTGTTGGAACACGAATATTTTGGGATATCACAATATCTATTGTTTTAATTAATGCATCTATATACTTGGTAAAGGGTGGAAGGCTCGGCCTTATGCACAGTGTTTTGTTCCACTTGCCACCCTAGTTTCCGTCATACCGGTGTTATGTTCCTTGATTTTGCGTTCCTTACGCGGTTGGGTGATTTATGGGACCCCGTGACGTTCGCTTTGAATAAAACTTCTCCAAAAAGGCCCAACCTTGGTTTTACCATTTGCCACCTAAGCCTTTTTCCCTTGGGTTTCGCGAGCCCAAGGGTCATCTTTATTTAATCCCCGGGCCAATGCTCCTCCGAGTGTTGGTCCAAACTAGAGCCACTTGCGGTGCATACGAGGCAACTTGGGGTATCCTCGGTTGCCGTGCGTAGTGTTCATCCGGTGCCACGAGAACGAGATATGTGCAGCTCCTATCGGGATTTGTCGGCACATACGGGAGGCTTTGCTGGTTTAGTTTTACCACCGTCGAAATGTCATGCGAACCGGATTCCGAGATCGATCGGGTCTTCCGGGAGAAGGTTTATTCGCCGTGAACCGTGAGAGCTTGTGATGGGCTAAGTTGGGACACCCTTGCGGTATTATCTTTCAAAGTCGTGCCCGCGGTTATGAGGCGATGGGAATTTGTTAATGTCCGTTGTAGAAAACCCAAAGTTGACCTTAATTAAAATACATCAACCGTGTATGTAACCGTGATGGTCTCTTCTCGGCGGAGTCCGGAAGTGAACACGTGTTGGAGTAACGTTTGGCGTAAGTAGTTTCAGATCACTTCTTGATCGCTACTAGCTTCACGACCGTGCCTTGCTTCTCTTCTCGCTCTCTTTTGCGATCGTAGCCACCATATATGCTAGTCGCTGTCTGCGGCTCCTCCTTTTACACCAGCCTTCCTTAAGCTTAAATAGTCTTGATCTCGCTGGTGTGAGATTGCTGAGTCCCGTGACTCACAGATTCTACCAAAAGATGCAGGTACCGATGATACCAAAGCAGATGGCGAATCGAGTGAAGTGGGAATTTGATGAGGCCCTTGGTCGTTACTATGTTTCTTTCCGATTTATCGATGGCGAGTCCAGTTAGGCGATCGGGGATCTGTGTTGCATTTGGGGTAGTCTTCTTTTATTTTGGTTCCGTAGTCGGACCTTGAGTGTAAACTGAATGATGGATGTTTATTTATGTATTGTGTGAAGTGGCGACTGTAAGCCAACTATGTATCTCTTTTCCCTTATGAATTACATGGATTGTGCGAAGATTACCTCACTTGCAACATTGCTTTCAATGCGGTTATGCCTCTAAGTCGTGCTTCGACACGTGGGAGATATAGCCGCATCGAGGGCGTTACAAGTTGGTAAGCAGAGCCATCCCTGACCTTAGGAGCCCCACTGCTTGATCGTTTTTAGCGGCTGAGTTGTGTCTAGAAAAATGTTTTGAGTCATTTAGGATTATATATATCGGAGAGTTAGGAAATCTTTTACTCCTCAGTCCCTTTGTCGCTCTGGTGAGGTCTCCTGACGTAGAAGTTTTGACTTTCCTCTCCTCAAATTTCACTAAAAAATATTTTAGGATCACGCGGGTATCTTGGAATCGTTCCGATGGTTTTATGATGAGAACATTGTCTTGGTGCCTCCTGTCAAGGGTTTAGTGGAAGCGTCCCGGGGAGTTGAGCTCTTAGGTGTTGTCGTCATAATTTTATCGTTGCAGTTCTGGAATACCTGAGTTTAGTACGCCGACATCGAAAATCTCTTTCATGCAGTTCGTTGGTGAGATAACCCCGCTAACCCAGTACTGAGGTGAGTACGGGAGTATTGCCATGACTCGTTTAACGGATGTTTTTCGAAGGTTGAGGTACACGATTTTCGAAGGTTTCTTGGTTATGTGTTGAAGGATGGATACAGCTGGATGTAGGGATTGTTAGTTTGGGTGAGATATATTGCTTCCCCTGTATCCCCAACACCTGATTGCATAACCGGAAAGTTTCGGGAGTTTATAGGTGGGATTCAAGTAGCTCTAGCATTTCTTCCGCAGATATTTGGTTTGTGATTGGGTCACTATGCGAACAAATGCCTCAACCAAAAGCGCCTTCCGCCTCCTCCCCCTGTGAGGTCTTCAAGCAATGCAGTGGTCAAGCATAATCCCAAGTATGCAAAGGTGAACATGATGAATGCAACGCATAGCGGAGGATTCTTCGATGTGATAATGGGTAATATCTCGATTAATGATATTCTGCAAAAGTCTTATTTGATCTTGGTGCATCGCTTTCTTTCATTTCAAGACCTTTTGTTGCAAAGCATGAGTTTGTGACGGAAAAGATTCTGTTCCGTTGAAGATTGTGTCCCCGGTAAGCAAATGACATCTAATAATTGTGTCCGGATGTTTCTATCAAGATGGGCGACTATAGATTTCGGCTAAACCAATTGTTCTTGGTGACTCGGATATTGATCTAATTCTTGGGATGGATGGCTTTCTCGGCACAAAGCTCTACTTGATTGTCTTTGCCAGCAGATTCAATTGACACACCCTTCGAGGATGTTATCATCTATGCCGCTTCGTGATGAAACCATTCGGTTGTTTTCTCTCAATGAGAAGGGCGAGTTGGATGCTATCTCTCGATTCGATCGTTTGTGAGTACCAAGATGTCTTTTCGAAGAGCTTGGGTATGCCTCCTCATCGGCCACCGAATTCGTTATCGATCTTGAGCCCGCATCAACCCGTTTGCAAGCGTCCTTACAAGCTTGGACCCAAGGAGCTGAAAGAATTGAAGAAACAACTCGATGAACAAGAGCGTCTGGGTTTGATCAGACCGAGTTCATCTCCATGGGGATGTGGAGTTCTTTTTGTCCAAAAGAAGGATGGCACGGACTGACTTTGTGTTGATTACCGTCCATTGAACAAGAAGACAATCAAGAACAAGTATCCACTTCCCAACATCAATGAGTTATTCGAGCAACTCAAAGGTGCTAAAGTATTCTCCAAGCTTGACCTTCGTATGGGTTATCATCAGATTCGCATTCGTGAATAAGATATTCCCAAGACAGCATTCAGAACAAGCTTTGGTTCTTATGAATATACTGTCATGTCTTTTGGCCTTGTCAATGCTCCTCCAACTTTATCTCGCATGATGAACTTTATCTTCAACCCCTACACCAATGATTTCATCTTGGTGTATCTTGATGATATTTTGGTCTTCTCCAAGAACAAGCAGGATCATGCCAAACATTTGCGATTGGTGCTCGACAAGCTCGAGAGCATCAATTCTATCGAAGTTTTCCAAATGTGAGTTCGGCTTGATGAAGTTCTTTATCTTGGTCATATCATCTCCGCCAAGGAATTGCTGTTAATCCGGCGAAGGTTTCTGCGGTTACGGATTGGGAGCCTCCTCGAGAATGTCAAGCGACTCCGCATTTTCTTGGTCTTGCAAGCTATTGCGAAGATTCGTTGAGAACTTCTCTAAGATTGCAAAGCCTCTTTCCAACCTCCTCCGTAGCATGTCAAGTATGTCGGACACACGAGTGTGATGTCGCTTTCAACACCCTCAAAGAGAAGCTAATTCTGACTCTGTCTTGACTCCTCTGATGAATCCAAGCCATTGAAGTTTTCTGTGATGCTTCCTTGCAAGGTCTCGGTCTGTGTTAATGCAAGAGAAGAAGGTTGTGGCCTATACCTCTCTTGATTGAAGCCCAACGAAAAGAACTACCCCACTCACGATCTCGAGTTGGCGGCGATTGTCCATGCATTGATAACATGGAGACATCTCTTGTTGGGAAAGAAAGTGGACATTTTCACCGATCACAAGAGTCTCAAGTATATCTTCACTCAACCAAACCTCAACCTCGTGCAAACTCGATGGGTCGAAATGATTCAAGAGTACAATCCAAGTATTGAATACACTCGGCAAGGCGAATGTGATTGCGGATGCTCGAGCGAAAAGGCTTATTACAGCAGTCTAATTCTCAAGCCCTTCCAACCGGATCTTTGTGAAGCTTTCCGCAAGTGAATCTTCAAGTTGTTCCTCAAGGCTTTCTTGCCAACCTCATAGTCTCTCCTTCTTTGGAAGATCAAATTCGTGAGGCACAGCTCACGGATACCATGGTGAAGAAAGTGAAGCGTGGTATTGACAAGGGCATTTCAAATACAAGTGCTATCGCTTGGATGACAAAGACACTCTTTTCTTCGAGGATCGTATTGTGGTTCCTAAAGGCGATCCGAGAAAAGTCATCATGAATGAGGCACACAATTCCCTCCTATCCATTCATCCCGGAAGTACGAAGATGTACCATGACCTCAAGCGATCGTATTGGTGGACTCGAATGAAGCGAGAAATTGCTCAATTCGTGAATGAATGTGATGTCTGCAGAAGGGTGAAAGCGTAACACCAAAGACCAGCGGGTCTCCTCCAACCTCTTGCTATTCCGGAATGGAAGTTTGATCACATCGAGATGGACTTCGTGGACTGGTTTTCCTAAGTCCAAGCATGGAAATGATGCTATCTTCGTTGTCATTGACAAGCTTACTAAAGTGGCTCATTTTCTTCCTATCAAAGAATCTATCACAAAGCAGCTCATTTGGCGAGAGCTATACACCTCGAATTGTCTCCTTGCACGGTATTCCGCAATTGATCTCTTGAGACCGTGGAAGCATCTTCACCTCTAAGTTCTGGGACTCCTTTCAGAAGGCCATGGGCACCAACATTCGTTTCAGCACAACTTTCCATCCTCAAACTAGTGGTCAAGTCGAGCGAGTCAATCAAATCCTTGAAGATATGCTCAGGGCTTGTGTCATTTCCTTTGGCATGAAGTGGGAAGATTGTCTTCCGTATGCCGAGTTCTCCTACAACAACAGCTTCCAAGCGAGTTCGGGCAAGGCCCCATTCGAAATTCTCTATGGCGAAAGTGTCGTACTCCTCTCAATTGGTCCGAGATGTGAACGCCAACTTCTTGGCAACGACTTGATCACGAAGTCAAGAAATGTGCAAAGTCATTCGTGAGAATCTGAAAGCCGCGCAATCGCGCGGAAGGGCTATTATGATGACAAGCACCGTGATGTGGCTTTTGAAATCGGAGACCATGTCTACCTCGCGTCTCTCAATGAAAGGCACTCGTCGCTTTGGTATGAAAGGAAGCTTGCCCTAGATACGTGGGTCCTTTCAAGATCATTGGCAAAAGAGGCGATCTCGCCTATCAACTTGAGCTTCCATCCAACTTTGCAAGCGTGCATGATGTGTTTCACGTGTCACAGCTCATAAGTGCTTCAAGATTCCTGAGCGCACTATCAACTTTGAAGAAATTGACCTCCAACAAGATCTTTCTTATCATGAGCACCCCGTTGCCATTCTTGAAGAAACCGAGCGCAAGACTCGCAACAAGTCAATCAAATTCCTGAAAGTAAAGTGGTCACACCATTCCGACCGAGAAGCCACCTGGGAGCGCGAGGATCACCTCCGTTCCGAATATCCGGAGTTCTTTCAGTCCTAGATATCGGGACGAGATCCTCTTGTAGTGGAGGAGAGTTGTAACACCCCAAATGTATCATGTCCCATTTTGGCAATGTATCAACTTGACCTTCATCCAAATTCTTGTGGGTTTTATCATGTTTGGCCTCATCTTGTTTGGTTATGTGGTTTTATTCTTTTCTTTGTCATGCTCATCTTACCATATTGCATTTGTGCCTCTTGTCATTTTGTAACGCCCCGGATGCAACTTTCCATATTCGTAACTCCGACCCTTGCCTTTTCCGGAGATGTGTTATTTTATTTTCCTCCGTGGTTGGGTTTTTTTGTTTTGTTTGTTTGTTTTTGTTGTTTTGTTTTGCATTTTGTTCATGTCTTGCATCTCATCATCGCATCATTCGCATTGCATCGGCACTCCGTTGCCGTCATATTTTAAAACTTGCATCCGCTCGTAGTTGCTTAGTGTCCCCTTGCTTTTGTTGGCCGTTCGAGACCAACCGGGTTTTTCGAGTCCCTCTTGTCTGGCCGCTTCTCTCTTGGTCTTCATTGACATGTTGTCAGACCGCTTGTCCTTGTTGTACTTCCCTCAGACCGTTTGGACCCCTCTCTTCTCTCTTTCTCCGAGACCACAAACCCCCCCGTGTCTTTGTCGACCTCTCTCAGGCCCCTCGCGGGCGTCCGAAACTTCCCCGAACCCGACCCGCTCTGTCATTACCGTTGGGTCCGGAACATCCCCTAACGTCTATAAAACATCTCCGTTTTGTTATTTGGGCTCCCTAACTATTTTTTTCCCGACCGTCCGATTTCGATCGAAGGGACCAAATGACCCTAAGCCTACCCACTCGCTATATATAGCAGTCTAACCCTAATCCCTAGGGGATCTGTCCCTTCACCGCCGCCGGACCAGTCCTCTCCTCGTTTTCCTCCACCACCAACCAGACTCCACCTCTCGATCCCCACCCGGCCAACCAACGGCTCGATCCAGCCTTCCACCCATCCATCTGTGGCCGCCAGATGGGGATCCGTCGGTCGACAGTGCAGCCCCGAGCCTCCCGCAGCGCTCGATCCGATCTGGATCGAGGCAACCGCCTCCTCCCGCTCATCACCTCCCTCCGGCCGTCAACCGCCGCTGCCATGTTGGAGCCCCTGCTTCGCCTCGCTCTGGTGACCCGCCGTTCGCGCCTCCTCTGCTCCCTTCTCCTTCCATTTCTCCTCTCAACCCTCGGGTTCTCGCTCCTTCTGGCGCCATGGCGTACCCATGGAGCTTCAAGCGGCTTCCGCAGCCTCCTCTCTGCGCTGAATCCTTACTGTCGGCGCCCCTTCCTCGCCGTCCAGTCGCCGCATCACCGGAGGACGCCGAGCTCGCGCCAAGTCCCTGCTTCGCCGGAGCTCCATTCCAGCGTGTCGCCGGCGTCAACAGCAGCAGCAGGTCATGGCGTGCCGCCTGGATCCGCGCCCCTCCATCCCCTGCGTCGCCGGGTCCGGCCTCTAGGACCCTCCAGCGCCGCCCTCGTTGTCGGGCTGATCCTCTGCTTCCAGCGCCGCCCCTTTTCCCCTTCGCCGGAGCTCGCTCCCGCCACCGGCCTTGCCGCCATCCTGCAGATCGTTCGCTTCCCAACGAACGAGAGGCGTCGCCACCGCGTTGACCGAGCCGCATCACGCTCCAGTGAGGCCCAGCCAGCGCCAGGAGGGCCCAACCTCCTCCGCGCCTGGGCCGCATCCCGCGCCAAGGCCCGGTTGCGCCCCCCCAGCCGGCCTCCCTCTGCTGCCTCCAAGGCCCAGCGCCCCGCAGCTCCACCGACCGGCCCATGAGGCCTGGTGAGCAGCGCCACCCCCCCCTGTGCACTAACGGGCCAACTAGTTTCAGCCCATGTTATTTTTTTTCCTGCACTACGATTTTAGCATTTTCCAGTAAATTACTGATTTACAGAAAAACCCGCAAACTTCATGCATTTAATAATTCACAAACCGTGCATCACATGTAAAAACTTAATATATGAAAGTTGCTTAGAATTTTGTGTAGATTAATAATATGCCACTTTTCATCCATGTTTAAAATATTTAAAATGATGTTTGTTTAAATTTGCTCAAATGCCATGTTAAAATGATTTTATTCATAACTAAATAACCGTAGCTCGGATTTAAATGTTCTTTATATGTAAATGGGGTGGAAAAATGCCTAGATTAACATGGTGCACTTTATTTTGCTGTTTAACAACATTAAAATGGTGTTTAGGGCAGAACAGTACCGAATCTAAAATATGCATATGGGGATTTTCCGGACTTGTTGTTCGTTGTTCCCGGCCTCATTTAAACTTGCCTAGGTAGGTAGTTTTGTTTTGCTTCACCCCTTGCCATGTTAATCAACATTTAACATTGTTGTGTACCTAAACGAGATCAAACTAAATAACTCGGATGTGGTGTTTTGTCAATATGCAACTCGTTGCATATTGAGCTCCACTTAACTTGTAGTATTGTTTGTTGCATTTTGCCATGCCATGCCTCATTAAACCGGACATGCATCATCATTGGTTGTGCATCATGCCATGTTTATGTGATGGTTGTTTACTATGTTGTTTGTTTCTTTCCGGGTTGCTTCTCTCGTTAGCTTCGGATTCGTTCCGGAGTTGTGAGGATTCGTTCGTCTACGTCCGTTTGTCTTCTTCATGGAATCGTTCTTCTTCCTTACGGGATTTCAGGCAAGATGACCGCTACCCTGGATCTCACTACTATCATTGCTATGCTAGTTGCCTCCTTCTTTCGCTATGCTGCGCTACCTATTACCTGTCTGTCCAGCCATCCCAAATTGCCATGAACTTCTAACCTTGACACCTTTCCTATGCAAACCACTGTTTGGCTATGTTACCGCTTTTGCTCAGCCCCTCTTATAGCGTTGCTAGTTGCAGGTGAAGTTGAAGATTTCTCCATGGTGGACAGGGTTTATGTTGGGATATCACAATATCTCTTATATTATTAATGCATCTATATACTTGGTAAAGGGTGGAAGGCTCGGCCTTATGCACGGTGTTTTGTTCCACTCTTGCCGCCCTAGTTTCCGTCATACCGGTGTTATGTTCCCGGATTTTATGCGTCCCTTACGCGGTCGGGTGATTTATGGGACCCCTTGACGGTTCGCTTTGAATAAAACTTGTCCAAAAAGGCCCAACATTGACTTTTACCATTTGCCTCACCACCACCTATTTTTCCCTTGGGAGTCGCTCTCTCGAGGGTCATCTTTATTTTAGCCCCGGGCCAGTGCTTGTCTAAGTGCTGGTTCGAACCGAGTAGATTGCGGGGCCCCCTCGGGCAACTCGAGGTCTGGTTTTACTCGTAGGATGTCTCATCCGGTGTTGCCCTAAGAACGAGATATGTGCAGCTCCTATCGGGATTGTCGGCGCATCGGGCGGCTTTGCTGGTCTTGTTTTACCATTGTCGAAATGTCTTGATGTACCGGATTCCGAGTCGATCGGAGTGTCTCGGGTGAAGGTCTATTCTTCGATGATCGCGAGAGCTTGTCATGGGCTAAGTTGGGACACCCTGCAGGTATAAACTTTCGAGAGCCGTGCCGCGGTTATGTGGCGAGATGGGAATTTGTTAATGTCCGGTTGTAGACAACTTGACACTTGATCCGATATAAAACACATCAATTGAGTGTGTAGCCGTGATGGTCTCTTCTCGTGGTCCGGAAGTGAACACGACTTCGTGTTATGCTTGACGTAAGTAGGTGTTCAGATCACCTCTTGATCATTGCTAGCTTCACGACCGTTCCGCTTGTTTCTCTTCTCGCTCTCGATTGCGTATGTTAGCCACCATATCATGCTTAGCATTCTGCATCCTCACCACTTTACCCCTTCCTTTCCCATTAAGCTTTGCTAGTCTTGATACCCATGGTAATGGGATTGCTTTGAGTCCTCGTGACTCACGGATACTTCAAAACCAGTTTGCGGTGCCTTTGTTACCGAAAGCGGTGGCGCAATCAAGCTCAAGGAGGAGCTCGATGAAGATCTTGCCTTTCGTGTTGTTTCGTTCTAGTTGATCAGTAGTGGAGCCCAGTTGGGGTCGATCGGGGTCCTTTTGTCGCATTTGGGGTTCTTCTTTTATTTTGGTTCCGTAGTCGGACCTTGATTGTATCTGGATGATGTAATGCTTTATTCATGTAATTGTGTGAAGTGGCGATTGTAAGCCAACTATGTATCTTTTTCCCTTATGTATTAAATGGGTTGTGTGAAGATTACCTCACTTGCGACATTGCTTTCAATGCGGTTATGCCTCTAAGTCGTGCTTCGACACGTGGGAGATATAGCTGCATCGAGGGCGTTACACATTTTGCATTCATCCTCATTATGTAGTGCATCTTCATCTCATGTCATCCCATGTTGCATGTTGTCATTCATGTTGTTGCCATGAGCATCATGGGCATAACCTTGTCCCCCCCCCTTCCAACCATGGCACCTTCACTTCTCCTTTCCTTCTCTTATCAAGTGCCATTTTTCTTTCTCTATTAATGTTCATCTTCTCCCTGTAAATCTTGCTCCTTGCCCTAAACCTCTCTGCCAAAGATTTCCTTATTTGGAGTTGTTTTGGTCAGGTTCAAAAATGACACAAGTTTGAAAATATTTCAAACTTGTCTTATTTTTCTACCTCTGAAAAATGCCCAATGCAATTTATTAAAATAGTGGATAATTCCAGGAGTTGCAGAATATTTTCTTTATCCTCTAACTCCTCTTCTTTTTCCCTGAGCTTTTCTGTTTTCAATTCTGTTTTAAAAAAATGGAAATGCAGCAGCAGCAGCCAACAAGATCAAGAACCCCCAGGCCTCGGCCTCCCAGCCGGCCCACTAGCACGCCGCCACCACCAGCCCAGCTAAGCCTTGATCAGCCCGCTCGTCCGCGCCACGTCGTTTCTCACCCAGCCGCCCCGTTACCCAGCAGCCCGTACGCCCACGTGGACAGGTCGGTCCCGCTCGTCAGCGCCTCCCCTGTTCCCGCACCCACCTTTTCCCTCTCCTCTCGCCATCACCATGGGGACCGCGAGCACAAGCGCGCGTGAGCTCGTCCGCTCGTCCTAGCCCTTTTAAGCCCCAGCTCCCGTGTCCCTCGCGTCGTCTAGGGTTTCCCTCGTCCGCCACCGCCGTTTTCTGGTAAGATTAGCCACCAGATTCATCGCGCCATCGCCATCCCGAACGCATCAGAGAGCGCGTCCTCGTCGCCGGCGTGCTCTCCTTCGGCCTCTACCCCGTCTGGCGTGTCTGTCTTCTTCCCCGCCGTCCACTACGTCCCCGTTGTCGACTACGTGGAGCCGGAGCCCCTGCAACGAACGCTTCTTCCTCGTCTTCGAACCCGGCCGCCGACGTGTTCGACCACCACCCTCGCCGTTGTCGTCCACCTCCCGCCAAGCCAAGCGCACCTCCGTGCTTATGGTGAGCACACCCAGCTTCCTGGCCCCTTTTCCCCCTCATTTGCATGCTCTAACCGCGGCCGCCGCGGGCGCCCGATCTCGCCGCCGTCGGACCTCGTCACCGGCGAGTGCTCCGACCTCTTTAGCCTCTCTGCACATGTCCATAGGCTTCGTCATATCCCGTAGGGTAGATCCGTGCTCCCTGCCGCTCTTTAAACCCAGCGCCTCATCGTGGTTTAGTTCGTCGCCGCCCGCTCTGGACCTCGCCGCCGGCAGCGTTTCCGTCGCCGTTGGGCGTCGTGCGTTCCAGGCGCGAGCGCGGGATTCCCTTGCGATCTCGTAGCACCCATCCGCCACTCCGTTAGGGCGCCGGAGCTGCTCCGGTGATCCCTCCGTCGCCTCTGGCCGCGCCGGTGTTCTCCGCGGTGTTCCTCTGTTTTGAGCATCGCCGTGGCAGTTGGCAAGAGGAGCAGAACCCCCTCCTCTGTCAGCCACCGTTGGCTAGCCTAGTGGCTCGAGCAGCTCGGTTGCAACCCAGCGACCCGGGATCGATCCCATGGTATAAGTTAAACCCCCAAACCCCACCTTTTTCTGTGTATGTGCGCATGTGTGTGTATGACAGTGTGGCCCCACCTGTCATCCTCCCCTAGCCTCTGTTTTCTTTTTTTTTATTTATTTTATTCCCCAACGAATATTCCATTTCTGGCATGTAGTACATTTCTATTTCGGGCAAGTCCATTTCTGGATGTTTCCAAATATGGAAAATGCCATTTACCTTATTCCATTTAGGCAGGTTTTAACTTAATGCACTTGTGACTATTTTTCTACAGCAACCTAGACATATTATATATGTTTTTGGGGTAGAAAAATCCCACCAATCCAGTGGTGGCATTAGTTTCTGCATTTGAGCAAGTTCATGAACATGTCATTTTACATCATGATGTTGTCTTGTCATTCTTGTGTGTTTTATTTCAAGCATGCTATGAGGTTGTTTTGCTCAAGGATAGTTTCATTTTCATGCCTACTTCATGCTAGTACTTGTTCCATGCCATGATATGCCTGGTAGTGAGTTAATCAAGCTTGTAAAGATGCCATGTTGAATCTGTTTTTGCCATGTCCTGAAATTTCACTAAGTGCAACCTGTTATTAAAACTTGCTATGTTTACATGGGTGCCATCATTTCTTATGGTCCTTTTTGGCTTATGGTCAGTAAGGGACTATTGATCTATGCTTTGAGTAGATTCATGTCATGCTTTGTTTTGCTATTATAAGTTCCTGTAGCATGTTGTTTGCTTGCTCTAAACATGCCTTCCTGATGTTAATTTCTGGCATGCTAGTATTTTTACTAAGTCCGTGAACCTGATATTTTTTGCACTTTCACCATGCTTGTTTGAACAGGTTATGATGTGAGTTAGCCATAGCTCAGTGTTCCTCTTTTGTTAAGCATCTCCTGTAGATCACTTCCATATGATTTGTTTTTATGATGGGGTGCTGTAGCATAGTTTCTTGTTGTATGCTAAGTAGCATCGTGCTGTTAAACGCAGATTTGTGCCATTATTGTTTTGCTTGCCATTTGCAAACCGTGCATCCTATTCCGGTGTTCTTTATATCGATTTCAACCGAAATCATCTCATCTTTCCAGCGGCATACTTGGTTTGCCAAGTTGATGCCTTGTTCATCATTTTCCTTCCGGAGCACACATATGCATTGCATATCACATCTCGCATCGCATGTCATGTATTGCATCATATTGCTTGTGCATTGTTCCTTGTTTGATTGTGGTTTCGTTGCTTGTGTCCTTGCTTTGGGTAGAGCCGGGAGACGAGTACGTGAACGAGGAACCTATTGAGAACGCCTATGAGGATCAAGCCTTCGACAACTCTGAGAACCTTGCAGGCAATATGACCATACCTTCGAAATCACTTCTATCTTTGCTTGCTAGATGCTCGCTCTTTTGCTATGCCTATGCTGCGATACCTACCACTTGCTATATCTTGTCACCCATATTGCCATGTCAACCTCTAACCATCCATGTCCTAGCAAACCGTTGATTGGCTATGTTACCGCTTTGCTCGGCCCTCTTATAGTGTTGATAGTTGCGGTGAAGATGAAGTTTGTTCCTTGTTGGAACACGGATATTTTGGGATATCACAATATCTATTGTTTTAATTAATGCATCTATATACTTGGTAAAGGGTGGAAGGCTCGGCCTTATGCCCGTGTTTTGTTCCTCTTGCCACCCTAGTTTCCGTCATACCGGTGTTATGTTCCTTGATTTTGCGTTCCTTACGCGGTTGGGTGATTTATGGGACCCCGTGACAGTTTGCTTTGAATAAAACTTCTCCAGCAAGGCCCAACCTTGGTTTTACCATTTGCCACCTAAGCCTTTTTCCCTTGGGTTTTCGCGAGCCCAAGGGTCATCTTAATTAACCCCGGGCCAATGCTCCTCCGAGTGTTGGTCCAAACTAAAGCCACTTGCGGTGCATACAGAGGCAACTTGGGGTATCCTCGGTTGCGTGACGTAGTGTTCATCCGGTGTGCCACGAGAACGAGATATGTGCAGCTCCTATCGGGTTTTGTCGGCACATTCGGGAGGCTTTGCTGGTTTAGTTTTACCACCGTCGAAATGTCATGCGAACCGGGATTCCGAGGCGATCGGGTCTTCCCGGAGAAGGTTTATTCCTTCAGTGATGTGAGAGCTTGTGATGGGCTAAGTTGGGACACCCCTACAGGGTATTATCTTTTGAAAGCCGTGCCTCGGTTATGAGGCATATAGAATTTGTTAATGTCGGTTGTAGAAAACCGAAGTTGACCTTAATTAAAATACATCAACCGTGTATGTAACCATGATGGTCTCTTCTCGTGGTCGAAGTGAACACGGTGTTGGAGTAATGTTTGGCGTAAGTAGTTTCAGATCACTTCTTGATCGCTACTAGCTTCACGACCGTGCCTTGCTTCTCTTCTCGCTCTCTTTTGCGATCGTAGCCACCATATATGCTAGTCGCTGTTGCAGCTCCTCCTTTTACACCAGCCTTCCCTTAAGCTTAAATAGTCTTGATCTCGTGGTGTGAGATTGTTTGAGTCCCGTGACTCACAGATTCTACAAAACATATCACGGTACCGATGATACCAAATAGCAGATGGCGAACCGAGTGAAGTGGGAATTTGATGAGGCCCTTTGTCGTTACTATGTTTCTTTTCCAGACGATCAGTAGCGGAGTCCAGTTGGGGCGATTGGGGATCTGTGTTGCATTTGGGGTAGTCTTCTTTTATTTTGGTTCCGTAGTCGGACCTTGAGTGTAAACTGAATGATGGATGTTTATTTATGTATTGTGTGAAGTGGCGACTGTAAGCCAACTATGTATCTCTTTTCCCTTATGTATTACATGCATTGTGCGAAGATTACCTCACTTGCGACATTGCTTTCAATGCGGTTATGCCTCTAAGTCGTGCTTCGACACGTGGAAGATATAGCCGCATCGAGGGCGTTACACGGTTCGTGACTTGAACCGGGACAGAAGGGGTGCTTTAGTCCCGGTTCATGCCATGAACCGGGACAAATAACTTGCCTATATATACCCACTGCCGCGGCAGAGCACTCCAGTGCTCTATTTTTTCAATCAGGCGAGGATAGGGCATTTGGGTGCTCTAGTTCACCTCCTATGCACATGAGGTGTTCGATGAAATGCCCGAGGCACACTAATTAAGATTTCTCCTCTCGAAGCTCGACCTCGGAGCTCCTTTTTTCGAGATTTGTCTAGATTTAGCGGTCTATCACGCCCCGTCCCCGTTTTCACCGCCGTTGATCGCCCGCGCCGATCTCGTCGCCAGCACCACCATGGTGAGCCTCTTGTTCTTATCTTCTTTCTGATACTTGTCTGATTTTCTTACTTTAGGTAGATATTTGTCTGATTTTCTTACTTTTGACACACATAATTATATATAATGCACGCAGATGAACCGCAATGGATGTATGGTGACGACACACCTCAAAGTACATTAAGGGTGTGCATAATTATCTCGAAGTGGCTGAGGCAAACAAGCGTAATGGTTTTATGTGTTGTCCATGCACTAAATGTAGAATCTGAAGTCTTACTCGACCGAAAATCCTTCACACCCACCTTTACAAGGGTTTCATGCCACACTATAATGTTTGGGCGAGGCACGGAGAAATAGAGGTTATGATGGAAGACAATGAAGAAGAAGAGGACGATGACAACTATGTGCCCCCGAATACGGTGATGCTTTGCAACGGGGAGTCTTTGAAGATCAAGAGGAACCGACGACGCGTGCCGATGATGCTTGCAACGGGGCAATGCTGAAGATCAAGAGGAACCAGACGATGTGCCGATGATGATCTCCACCGGGTCATTGTCGATGCAAGGACGCAATGCGAAAGTCAAAAGGAGAAGCTGAAGTTCGATCGCATGTTAGAGGATCACAAAAAGGGTTGTACCCCAATTGCGAAGATGGCAACACAAAGCTCGGTGCCGTACTAGAATTGCTGCGATGGAAGGCGAGAGAATGATGTGCTCGACAAAGGATTTGAGAAGCTATCAAAATATTGAAGAAGAAGCTTCCAAAGGATAATGAATTACTGACGAGACGTCGCAGCAAAGAAGGTCGATGCCCTCTAGGATTTGGAGGTGCGAAGATACATGCACGCCCTAATGATCGCTTCCTCTACGCGGTGCGTCTGAGGATTTGAATGCATGCCCGGTATGCGGTGCAATGCGGTATAAGGTCAGACGAGATGACCCTGGTGATGTTGACGGCGAGCCCCGCAGGAAGAGAGTTCCTGCGAAGGTGATGTGGTATGCTCCTATAATACCACGGTTGAAACGACTGTTTAGAAACGAAGAGCATGCCAAGTTGATGCGATGGCATAGTGAGGACCGTAAGAAAGACGGGAAGTTGAGAGCACCCGCTGACGGGTCGAAGTGGAGAAAATCGAGAGAGAGTACTGGGCTGAGTTTGCACATGACCCGAGGAACGTATGGTTTGGTTTAAGCGTGGATGGCATTAATCCTTTCAGGGAGCAGAGCAACAATCACCACACCTGGCCCGTGACTCTATGTATATATAACATTCCTCCTTGGATGTGCATGAAGCGGAAGTTCATTATGATGCCAGTTCTCATCCAAGGCCCTAAGCAACCCGGCAACGACATTGATGTGTACCTAAGGCCATTAGTTGAAGAACTTTTACAGCTGTGGAATGGAAATGGAGTGCGTGTGTGGGATGAGCACGAGCGGAGAATTTAACTCGCATGCGTTGCTATTTTTAACCATCAACGATTGGCCGCTCTCGGTAACCTTCGGAGACGGACAAACAAGGGATACCACGCATGCACGCACTATTTAGGCGACACCGAAAGTATATACAGGAAGCTGCGGGAAGAATGTGTACACAGGCCGTCGTCGATTTCTTCCGACCAACCATCAATGTCGAAAGAAAGGAAAGCATTTCAAAGGTGAGGCGGATCACGGAAGAAGCCCGCCATGCGTACCGGTGATTACGTACTTGCTATGGTCAATGATTTACATGTAATCTTTGGAAAGGGGCCCGCGGACTAGCTGTTCCGAGTGGCGTTGAGGACACGCACCCATGTGGAAGAAGAAATCTATATTTTGGGACCTACCTGCTTTGGAAAGACCTAGAGGTCCGCTCTTGATCGGCGTGATGCACGTGACGAAGAACCTTTGCATGAACTCGCTAGGCTTCTTGGGCATGTATGGGAATACAAAAGATACAACTAAGGCATGGGAGGACCCGCAACGCGTTTGCACGAAAAAAGACGGCATGCCTCCAAAGCAAAGATGAAGGTCTGCCACCACGCTCTTACCAAAGAAGAGAAGGAAATCTTCTTTGAATGCCTGCTTAGTATGAAGGTCGGCGGCTTCTCATCGAATATAAAGGGAATAATAAATATGGCGGAGAAAAAGTTTGAACTTAAAGTCTCATGATCGCCACGTGATTATGACGCAATCGCTTCGGTTGCATTGAGGGGCTTCTACCAGAAACGTCCGATTAGCCATTGTGAAGCTATGTGCATTCCTCAATGCAATCTCTCGTAAGGTGATCGATCCGAGAAATCATACCAAGGCTAAGGAGTGATGTGGTGCAATGTCTTGTCGGTTTGGGCTTGTGTTCCCACCATCCGTCTTCAATATCATGGCGCACGTCCTAGTTCATCTAGTTGACGAGATTGTCATTCGGGCCCGTATTTCTACACAATATGTACCCCTTTGAGAGGTTCATGGGAGTCCTAAAGAAGTATGTCTCAGAACCTCGCTAGGCGGAAGGAAGCATCTCCATGGGCCATCAAGCGAGAGGATGTCATTGGGTTTTGTGTTGACTTCATTCTGGCCTTAAGAAGATAGGTCTCCCTAAATCGCAGTTTGAGGAAGATCGACCGAAAAACGCACGCTTGGAGGGGAGACAATAATATGCAGGGGCGGATATTCTTGGTCTCAAGCACACTACACAGTTCTACAGAACTCTACCTTGGTGACCCCTTATGTCGATGAACACAAGAACAGTCTGCGCTCCAAACACCTGGAGCGGTGCGACAACTGGATTACATGTGAACACATCAGGACTTTCAGCAGTTGGTTGGAAACACGTCTCAGAGGTGAAAACACTATTTGTGAGGAGTTGTACTCGTTGTCCAGGGGACCATCTTCGACTGTAATGATTTGGAAAGGATACGAGATAAATGGGAATACATTTTACATGATCACCCAGATCAAAAGAGCACCAACCAAAACAGCGGTGTCCGCTTTGATGCAGCCACCGAGAGGGGAAAGGACACATATTATGGTTACATAGTTGACATATGGGAACTTGACTACGGAGTAGATTTTAAGGTCCCTTTGTTTAAATGCAACTGGGTCAATCTGTCAGGAGGCGGGGTACAGGTAGACCCACGGTACGGATGACAACAGTGGATCTGAACAATCTTGGGTACACTGACGAACCGTTCGTCCTAGCCAATGATGTGGCACAGGTTATCTATGTGAAGGACATGTCTACCAAACCGAGAAAAAGAAAAAATAAGGAAGCAAATACATCATACGATGAGCCAAAGCGCCACATAGTTCTTTCAGGAAAAAGGGACATCGTGGGAGTGGAGGGCAAAACATGACATGTCAGAAGATTATGAAAAGTTTCATGAAATTCCTCCCTTCAAAGTCAAGGCTGACCCAAGCATCCTGATAAATGATGAAGATTATCCTTGGTTACAGCATAATAAGGAAAGGACACAAGCGAAGAAAAAGTGAAGACTTTCTCCACAACTATTATGATGATACCATGCCAACTTTCAACCTTTTCGTAGTTCATTTGAAATGCCTGTTGTAACAGACAAGTTTCCATATGAAATCCTGATACTTCGAAAGAGATTGTCCGTTTTGTACATGAAGTGCATCCAGTTTTTGCCGTAACCGTCTCAACTTTCTTGCAGATGCTATGTGGATGAAATGATGATACCATGACAACTTCCAACCTTTTCAGAGTTCATTTGAAATGCTTTTAAATTTCAGGGTCTTATAGCTCAAAATAATCAGTAAATGCATGAAAAATAACAAATGAAGTCAGAAAGGGTTGAAAATTGATGATGTGGCTTTGAATGGTGCATTTTGAACACACAAAAAGTCGAGTTCAAATAAGTTTAAAAATGAAATCACAATATAATGCAGATGAGTTTCCGTATGAAACCCTGGTACTTCGAAAGAGATTGTCCATTTTGTACACGAAGTGTATCCAGTTTTTCACATAACCCTCTCAACTTTTTAGCACATGCTATGTGGGTGAAATGATGATACCATGCCAACTTTCAACCTTTTCATAGTTCATTTGAAATGCTTTTCAATTTCAAGGTCTTATAGCTCAAAAAAACCGGTAAATGTTTTTATAAAACTCTAATAGCAAAAGAATCAACTAAAATGCTTTTATAAACCTCTAGTATGTTTTAAACTAAAATTATATAAAATTTATGCAACTAAAATTATCAAAGTATTTTATGTTCAAAACATGAAAAGCAGAGATAATTATCAAAAAGAATTTTTGTTAGAAACTTTAGTAGCAAAAAGAATTGTCATAAAGATTTTTTTTGATAGAAACTAAAATAACAAAATCTGTTTTTCAATATAATGATAAAATGCAGTAATATTAAATAGCAGGAAAAAGAATCACTCCAAATATATTTTTAGTTGCATAAAGATTATAATTATTTAAATTTGGAAACTAATGGAGTAACAGAAAGATTATACTTATTCTGAGCTAAAAGAAAAAAGAACAAAAAAATAAAGCAAAAAATCAAAAGAAAATAAATAATTCAAAGCAAAAAATAAAACAAAAAAAATAAAAGAAGTGCCACCTAAACGGCCACCACGGCCTGAATACGACTAGAAACCTAACAATGGGCTAGGATTCAGGCCCGCAGTAGGCCCAATAGGCCCACAGGCACATATAGTGCGTTTAGGCCCGTAAGCCTACATTTGAGAGGAGCTCGAGAGGGCAGCGGGACTGGGGCTTATAAACCACTCTCGAGCTCCCTCAGCTAGCGAGGTGGGATTAAATTTTCGTGCCGCGACGCGGGCAGCACAAGGCCTTTAGTCCCGGTTGGTGCCATCACAAGGCCTTTAGTCCCGGTTGGTGGCACCAACCGGGACTAAAGGGCCCATTGGTCCCGGTTGGTGGCACAAACCGGTACCAATGCCCCCACGACCAAAGGCCTCTGCTTCCCGCCCTTTGGGTTGCTGAAAAGAGGCCTTTGGTCCCGGTTGGTGGCACCAACCGGGAATAAAGGGGGGCATTGGTCCCGGTTGGTCTCACGAACCGGGACCAATGCTTTGCTTAAGCAGCACTCGTGAAAATTTGGTTCAGTTTGTTCTTCCCTTGCCGCCGCCGCCGCCAGTCTCTGCCTCCTTGTCATTTGTTGTCGCCTCGCGCCGTCCCATGCTGTCCCGCCGCCGCCGCCCGCTCCTACGCCCGTGCCCGTGATGCCGCTGCCCTCTTTCGTCGCCGCCTCGCCCAGCGCCGCCCCTCACCGTCGACCATCGCCGCGCCGCCCCTCATGCACCGTCGCCGTCCCCTGCCCGTCGCCCTCGCCGCGCCCCTCACGCCGTCGCCATCCCGTGAGCAAAAATTTTGCTAATTTTATGTAGTAGTTAATTTAGATGTGTAGTTAATTGAGTTAGATTTTGTTAGATTTTTTTCTGGTTCGTAGATTTTTTTTGTTAGATGCGTAGTAATTTAGGTGTGTAGTTCATAGATTTTTCTGTTAGATTTTTTTTCATATTGTGTTAGATTTTTTTCTGTTAATAGATTTTTTGGTGATATTATTGTTGAATATGTATGTTTGTATGTTCATATATATGCAAAGATCGAATATGTCAATTTTTTATGATTTTTTCTGTTCATAGAATTTTTATGATTTTTTCCTGTTGTAATTTTGTTCATAGAATTTTAATGATTTTTTGTTCATAGAATTTTCTTTGTCAATTTATGTATATGTTCATATTGTGTATGTATTGGAAAATTGTGCATGATCAAAGTCATTTATGAATATGTTCATATTTACAATAGAGGAAAAAGGAAAATAAGAAGAGAAAGTGTTTAATATAATTAGTTAGAAAAATAATAGAACTATAGTTAAACTTGTTTATTTTTAGTAAGTACTACTTTATTTTATTTATAGTAAGTGCTTAATATATTGTTGAACTAGCTAGTTGATTTAATAAACTACTTTATTTTACTATATATAGAAGTAATTTATTTTTAGTAAGTACTACTTTATTTATTTATAGTAAGTGCTTAGTAGTTGAACTAGTTGATTTAATTAATAAAACTACTTTATTTTACTATATATAGAAGTAGTTCCGCATCGGCGTCGATGATGCCTATCCGCATCCTCGCTAAATCGACTCGTGCGGTGGAGGCCTGCTTGATCGGGGCCATGTCCGGACCTGGCTCCACTGGCTGGTATTGGGAGGTGCTACCTTAGGGATGTAGGTTGGTGAGGAGCCAGCCCGTTGTTGACCCGATCCTTGTTTGGTGGTGGTCACGTGGGCCAGTGACGGTGCCAAAGCTTCCGGACACCGCGGAGGTGGTACGTCACCGTGTCAGCGAGGAGGACAAGCACGTCCGTCGCTACATGGTTGCGTTGGAGGGCAGGTTCGACAATACCTGGTAGGTTCTTCATGGATCTCACTGGAGCTATGATCCTGTGATGGTTCCTTATCTTTGGATGTCCACCGCCCGCGACGATACCCGCCGGGCACTACGGTTCTAGCTGTACTAGCGATGCTATATGTATGATAGTATTCGAGGAGTATTAGTGATAATATTCGACGATGTACAAACACAAGAGATGATGTACTTTTGGTTATAATTGAATGCATGCTAATTTGAATACTTCTTTATTTTACGATTAGGTTTGCTTATTGAATGCTCATATTGGAAAAGTACTCCTACTTTGAATGCTAAAATTGAAGAGCACTCTATGCAGAAATCTAGGAGCACCCTCCATCATCCACGCCGTCGTGGGGGTAACTTCTCCTTCATTCACGTGTGCTAGACAATTTGGTGTAATAATGCACTCGGGAATGAAAGGAGGAGCTACCATCACCGATTGTCAACCCGTGATTAATAATAATGATCTAATTTAGATTTTTTTTAGTACATATATTTAATTGTACAAGTTTAATAATTGAATTATGAACATAGGCCAGAAATGTCGTACTCGGATGACGAAAACCGCCCGGGGGAGTACGACTGGTGCCACAACGACCGAGGTATGTGCGACGGGTTCCTTGAGCTGGACGAAGATCGGCGCTTCAGCATTAAGCTCGAGGAGACCTTCGATGTTCATACGGTACGCAACGACGACAATAGTTTTTTTCATAATTAAGCACGACTTCAACTATTTTAACATGTATTTTTCATCTTTTCCAATTCGACTAGCTTATCCCATGCTATGCAAGACGCTATGTCTTGGAGAGGATGGGTTTTGAAGACCATGAAAGTATGGAAACCAAAAACATTCACCTAAGGACCCATCATGGTGTGGATTTTGAAGTAAAGTTGTACAATGCTGAGAGTGTAACCCATTTTGGTTGCAAAAATTGGGAAACACTTTGCAAGATGTATGGTTTTGATGAGGGTATGCTTGTCACCATGGATCTTGGTGATCCTACAATCGAGCAAGACAATATGGACATTTGGGTCCTTGTGGATACACTTCCAATTCTTCCCCCATGTGAGCTTCTCAAACATAGTTATTAAGTAATTTATATTGTTTATTTCAAAATAGTTGACAGCTTATTTCCATTGACAGCTTATTTTCATTCTTCAAAGAATGTGCGGAAGATGGTAGACAAAACCCACTACACTGATGGCTCCGAATTAACTTATAAGGAGAAAAATCATCTGATCGCATTTTGTACTGATCTTCAGAATTACAATATCTACAATCGAACTCCTCAACATTATGGTCAATACGTGCCACTAGTGCACGTGTTGAACTATGGTAGCTACCATGGAGATACCCTGGTAAGATTTTTTACTATTACGACATCCGTGCATCTTTGTGCATACTTCTAAAACTAGTACATCATTGCTAACTACGAAGTTATTACTATGTTTTTCAATAGATAATCCCGAATGATTGTGTGCCTCATCTGATGTATACGCACGGTTGCCTTGATGTTTTGTACATACAACCAGGTCGTCCTACGAATCTCAACTGTCCATACCAGATTTCTAAAAGAAGTGGAGACATGACAATCAAAGAATGGAAAAAATGTATGGAAAGTCGTAAGGAGCTTCTTGGAAGCAAAAGGAAGCGCGCAAAGAATTGAGACAGGATGATCTCCATTCTTCATAATGGAGAGTCAGGGTCTATATTGTTTTATGCTATTTTACCTTAAGGGTGTTTAGGTCCTACCTAATACTGATGATCATATGCTAAGAACAATTATGTAGGGTTGGGTTCGATGACTATGAGAATGATGATCGTATGACTTGTTATTAATAACGAGTAGAAGTTGTATGATGATGCATGATTAGTAGGACTTGTTATTATATATGATGATGTATGATGTGAGCATGAGTTACTATAGATCAGCGGGTGAAATGAACATAACAGTAGCGTTGGTAAACCAAGGACAAAGATAGAAGAGAGGACACTTCTCTCTATTAGCTAGCTAATAACAACCTAAATTAACCCCCAAAACCCCTAAACCAGCCACTTCTTTTAAAAAGAAAACCTCGGCTCGACCCATTGGCGACACGTGGAAGCCTTTTGGTCCCGTTCATGTCACCAACCGGGACCAAAGGCCCTACTGAGCTGCCGCGATGGCCACATAGAGGCCCATCTGTCCCGGTTCGTGTAAGAACTGGGACTAAAGGGGGAGGGCATTAGTACCGACCTTTTTGTCCCGGTTCTTAAACCGGGACAAAAGGCCCTTACGAACCGAGACAAATGCCCTGTTTTCTACTAGTGATGCAAGCACCTCCATGCTTTCGGGATCAGATTCATGATGATAGATGTGGCATGCTGCCGCTTGGAAGTCCCCCGCGTGACTCCCGCTCCTCCTTTGTTGCCAAACCTGGAGACCGCACCATCCGCGTTAGCTTTGATCCACCCTTGGTCCGGCCGCTTCCACTTGGCAGATTCTTTCGTGGGTTTTGGCTGGGCCTCCTTCCTATGGACAGCATACCATTCGGCCATATACGCACATACAGAGTTCATTATTTCATGTGGTGATGCGATCCTCTTACCGTCCCTTGTCTCATTCCTTGCCAGCCACAAGCCGTAGCAGGCCTGGATCATCATGGCTCTCTCCTCCTCTCCTGCTTCCGCAAACCACCCAAGTAGCCATGACGATAGCGCGCTCGAGGAGTCGATCTGACACGGTGGGGCTGCCACCATAACTCCTTTCTCCGAGCGCAGCATCCTCCAAAACAAGGCTGAATGTGGACATGTCCAAAAACGGTGGAGGAGGTCCTCTTCCCGTCCACATGCCACGCAAAACACCCCTGGCTTAATATGACGATGGTGAAGCTCTGTCCCAACGGCTAGCCCATTTCTCATGAGTCTCCACATATGAATTTTAGCCTTATTTGGGGCACTAGCATCCCACAGCGCGAGCCAGCCCTTGTGCGCATTGACCGAGGAGGAACCGTCCGTCCGGATTTCACCCCGTTCAACACCATCCTCAGATGATAGGCTGATCTCACCGTAAACAGCCCGTTCTTCGTGAAGTTCCAGGCTATGTAGTCATCCATGTAAGGCCCACCAATAGCTATCTTCTTGATATCCCTCGCATCATCTGGCGAAAACATGTCATCCATCAGCTCCTCATTCCATCCCCTTCCATCCGGTGTCATGAGATTCTGTACCTTGATAGCCCCCGGAACAAAAGATTGTCCCAACAGCTTCATACTTCCACGCCTCGGGATCCAATTATCGTGGTGGACGTTGATCTTTGACCCATCACCTATGCGCCAGATCGTGCCTTCTCTTAGCAGGTCCCGCCCGTATATCATACTCCAGAAAGTGTAGGACACACCGGATGGGAAGGTAGCGTTCATAATAGAGCCGTCTCTATAGTACCGGGCCTTCAAAACTCTAGCACATAGGGAGTCCGGGCATTGCAACACTCGCCAAGCCTGCTTAGCAAGCAAAGCTTGATTGAAAGCTACTGGGTCTCTGAACCCAAGCCCTCCGTCCCTCTTCGCCATGAACATCTTCTCCCATGCTAACCAATGCACCTTCTTTTCTCCATTTGCTTCACCCCACCAAAAGTTTGACGAAATTGAAGTCAGGTTCCCGCACATCTTCTTTGTGAGTTGAAAGTAGCTCATGGTGAAAGTTGGTGTAGATTGCAATCCCGATTTCACAAGCACCTCCCTCGCTGCCTTAGAGAGGCCTTGCCCTTTCCATCCTGAGACCTTGCCTTTCGAGCACCCCGTTACATACTTAAATGTTCCGTCCTTAGATTTGCCCACCACTGTTGGTAGGCCCAAATATCTTTCACCAAGTGCCTCTATTTGGATCCCAATTGCTTGCATCAACGGCCCCTTGTCCTCATTAGGACATCCCTTCCCGAAAAATATAGTGGACTTTTGAAGATTAACTTTTTGTCCGGAGGCCGCCTCATACTTGATGAGAATCCCTTTGAGCACCGGCAAATTATCCTGTGATCCTTCCAAAAACACTATGCTATCATCTGCAAACAGTAGGTGTATGATGTGGGGGCCTTCTTAAGTAAAGCTCTAATATCTTTGTTCTGCTGCGCCTTCTTAAGTAAAGCTGAGAATCCTTCTACACAAAAGAGAAACAGGTAGGGAGACAGAGGGTCACCCTGTCGCAGCCCCCTTGATGGCAAAAAACCTCTGGAACAGCCTCCATTTAATTTGAAAACAAAACTAGCTGATGTAACACACTTCATCACCATGGAAATCCATCTCCGGTTGAAACCAAAACGTTCAAGCATTTGCTGTAGGAAAATCCATTCTACTCTATCGTATGCCTTCATCATGTCCAACTTCACAACACACAACGGTTTCTTTCTCTTTCTAGTCCTGATCGCATGAACACTCTCATATGCAATCAACACGTTATCTGTTATGAGCCTCCCTGGTACAAAAGCACTTTGCTCTTCAGAGATCAACACCGGAAGAATAGATTTTAATCTGTTGGCAAGAACTTTAGATGCTATTTTGTAGAGCACATTACACAAACTAATTGGTTGGAACTGTGAAAGTAACTCAGGTGAGTTTACTTTGGGGATCATCACAATAACAGTCGCATTAAAACTGTCAGGAGCTGCCTCACCTTCCAAGAAGTCACGTACAGCTCTGCACACATCTTCCTTCACCAGAGACCAGTGTCTTTGGTAAAACATTGCGGGTAAATCATCCGGCCCCGGTGCCTTAGTCGGGCCCATCTGGAACAACACCCGTTCGATCTCTAAGTCTGTAATGGCTGACGTTAGATTTTCATTCATCAAATCAATCACCAAGGTCATAATGTTCTCTAGCAGCAGGTTAGCATCCGCCGATCCCTCCGGCCGAAAAAGATTATCATAGAAAGTTGCCGCCATCTCCCGCATGCCCTCATCCGTAGAGCATTTAGTACCATCTTCTCTCCTTAGAGCCTTGACAGTGTTTTTCTCTTGCGGTGTGAGCATCTATTCTGGAAATACTTAGTGTTCTGGTCACCGGCAGCAAGCCAATCTACCCTGGAATGTTGTTTATAAAGGATCTCTTCCTTCTCAAAAATATCACGTAGCTGACCCTCAATGTCCTGGACCTCCAGTGAGCATCCGGCGACAAGGGATCTCCTCTTAGCATCTTCCAGTTGCGTCTTGAGCTTACTGATTTGTTTTCTGATCGAGCCAGACACCTGTCGGCCCCACTGTTGCATATCCCTCGTGACTATCTCCAGTTTAGCCCACACAGCCGCTATACCTCTGTCACCATTACTCGCCGCTTGCAACGCCATGGTGACCATAGCTTCATACTCAATATGTTTCACCCAAGCTTCCTCCCACTTGAACTGGGTGGGCCCTTGTACATGCTGCATGGAGCTGTCTCCATCGCACGGATAACTAGGGCTACATGGTCGGACTCCTCCGTCACAATATGTTCAACAATAGTATCAGGGAACATTTCTGCAAAACCATCATTACACGTCGCACAATCAAGCCTAACTTGGATGTTGTCCTCACCATAACGCCTGTTGTCCCATGTATACGGATACCCAGTGTACCTTAGATCCATCAAGCTACAATCTACTAAACAAACCCAAGTCCTCCATTTGATTAAAGCTCTGAGTGTTCCCTCCAAATTGGTCCGACTGAAACATCGCTTCATTAAAATCGCCCGCGCAAAGCCACGGCAAGTTATCTTGGGCTCTAAGAAACCGGATCGCATCCCAAGATTTCTTCCTCAGCTCCGTCCGGGGTTCCCCGTAGAAACCAGTGAATCTACAGGTCTTGCCCTCTAGCTGTATCTCAGCATCAATGAAGTACTGACACCACGGTCTAACTGTAACCTGTAAATTATCTCTCCACCATAGCGCTAGTCCACCACTAAGGCCCACATAGTCCACCGCCACTCCATTCCGAAACCCCAACCTCCACATAATTCTCTGCATCGCTCCCGCCCTCTTTTTTGTTTCACTCAAGAAAACCACCGCTGGGTTGTATGACCGTATTAGGTCCCTCAATTCGCCAATTGTCGAGTCCAACCCTAGTCCTCGAAAGTTCCAGGCCAAGATATTCATTGGTCGCGGCGGCCCTGTGCCCCAGGGTCCGCTGATAAATCCTTCAAATCAGCAATGCAGTCAAACACCGAGGAAGTTTTCTGCCTCGTTTCGTGAATGAACGCATCATTCTCAGCCATCTTCTCATGGTCTCCCTTAGCCACCCAAAATTGTTTAGGGCCCCTCTTCCTACTATTATTACCAAATCTCCCTCTATATTCATATTGATCCGGGTACCCGTACTCACTCCTTGGCCTTCTGCGGTACGTGCCTCGCCGCCTACCATGCACGCCATGCATATCGGGTCCCCACAGTGGGTGACCCCAGCCCGCACCATCATTGCGCCCGTCTGCATGGCACCCGTTAGCAAACCGCCCGTCGTCATGGCGCCCAAGTGGCCCATTGACTGAATATTTCCCTTTGTGGTCTCTCTCTATCTCCACCGAGCCGCCCCCATGTCGCTGCTGATGCTGTTCCGTGAGCTTACTCCTCAGGTCTTGCTCCCGTCGCTGCTCCAGCTTGTCTCACAGATCATGCTCTTTCGGAGGCTCCTTCCTATCATGCACCTTATTTGGGCTATTAACCTCCCCCTTATCTGTATGGGCTCCCTCGCCAGTGCGAGTGCCCTTGGACTGGGAGAATTCAGAATGCAAGTTTCTTTTGGTGGGTAGATCCCTAACCCTCGGGTCCTCCGACCTGGCTCGAGAGCCATCACCAGATTGGGAGAAGCTCATGCTGTTTGAACTGCTTGTTGCCCCGCCTACTGAGCCCTCCTTAACATGATTATTTCTTCCCGGGGATGCTCGCAACCATCCCCCCCACCGAGAGGATGAATCGATAGGCGGATCACATACGCCACCCACGTGCACCAGCCTACCACACTCAAAGCAGAAGTGTGGCACTTTTTCATAGTAGAAATCAAACCAGGTTTTCTTTTTGTCATCCTTGTTCTTCTTCAGATAAAATCCACGAACCAGAGGCTCGTAGATAGATATTTTTGCCCTAGACCTCAGGTTCATTCCCCTAGAAATTGCCTCCTTGTCCATGTCTACCTTCACAATTTCTCCCAGCCAGTTGCCCAAAGCCTTACCAAAAGTTTCTGTTCTCTTATCAGGCGGCAAATCTGTCACCCTCACCCATATGTCTACCTTGTCAAATACCATCTCTGAAGGTCTTGTGCTGCCCTCATATTCTTTCATGACTAAAACACTGAAATCATACTGCCAAGGACCATTGTTTAGGACATGTTTATAGTCACCTTCACTCCCAAAGTGCACCTCGAAAGTATTAGATCCCATCTCATTGAATTTCGCCTCTCGGTGCAAACCCCAAGCCCTAGGCATTGTTCTCTCCAGCACTGACATCTTTAGCGGGCAAGGAGAGCACACCTTACCCACTGCTGCCCATCGAGTCCTCGTGCTAGTTGCAGGATTTGGATCTTCAAACACAAAGCCCTCTACTTCCTTGTCCATGAGAACCATGCCGCCTAGTATCGCAGATAAGCTGGCAGCCGGATCCGGGGTTTTGCACTCTGCCGGAGATACAGAGGATCCCCGGCCTAAAGATTCGTCCTCCTTCCGCGCTGGCGGTGTCTTCGCCGTAGCAGATGGGGAGGCCGCCGATTTCCCCGGAGTGGTTGTCGCCTTAGTCGCAGTTCCTCCCACCATTAGCAGCGCTCCTTGACGGGGATCACAGCCCTGCCGACCTGAGTCCCTTGGAGTGCCGTCGCCCCTTGGACCCCGCCGGAATCTCACCACCCCCGGCAAGCAAAACCCTAACCCTAGCGCCAAGACCCAATCGCCTCGCGATCGCCCTTAGCCGCCTTAGAGCTTCGCTCCGTGGTGGACCCTCATATTCCAACTATAAAAAAAGTTGACTGACCGGAGATGTCGATCGCCACAAACCGCAAAAGCTATACCACACCTGCCACATACACAGAGCACCGTTGTAGCCTATTGGTACTCACTCATTGGCTTAGCAGGTCAATGAACTTCTTGAAATTCTAGTGCGACGAGCCGCCCTCGGCGATGCACTCGGACGCCGCGTCCTTGAGCCAGGACGCCCTCTTCCTGATGCCCGCGTCGCCGATGACCCCTCCAACTTGCCCCACACCTCCTCCTTGGCACGATGCCGTCCTCGCCGGGGGACACGGCAAGGCCAGTCCTCCACACGTCGGTGATGTAGCTCGGTCGAGGCGCTTTCGCGATAGTAGGGCCAAGCCACAGGACCGCACGCCATTCTCGCCGTCTCCATCGTTGAGTTCCATCCGCGGTGCGACACGAAGCACGCCACCGCCCGGTGTGCGGGACTGCGAAACCAAACAGACTCACGTTACGGCCTTTGCGCAGCTCGTTAAGTGACACGGATGGCGTGGCGGTTTGTGGGTTTAGCGTGACTGTTCTTTAGGAGCACCGATTGGCGATCATGCCGTGCGCCGGCGCGCTGCTTGGAACTTCGGCGAGCCACGCCTTGCTCAGGCGAGGTGAAGTCGTGGCGCACCACCCACGAGAACGGCCGCGCGGCGAAGCTCCGGCCCTCGCCGGCGGCTCGAACTGGCGGGTCGAAGATGGCCATCTTGCCAAAATGCGTAGATAACGGAGCCGTCGGGCGCGTGTCCAGCCATTTCAGGCACCTCGCGTCCTCCGGCAGGAAGTTGCCCATGGGCTTCTGGAACTCCCCGTCGGCGAAGAGCGGGCCGACGGGCAGGATGTTGGGGAAGAGCTTGAACGCGTCGGTCTCTGCCGCCTGGAACGAGTTGCACATGTTCATCTCCGTGAGATCGTTGAACTTGTTGTTCCGGCACACAAGCTGGAAGATGATGTGCTGCCCTTCAGGGGCGCCGGCGTTGTTCCACGACATCAGCGACGTGTGCAACGGCGGCATCCCCGGGGTGAGCTGCAGTGTCTCCTGCCGCTTCGGCCATCCTACGGTACACGGTATTCAATCGAGGAAGACAAGGCATACAGAATCAGAAGCTAGAAGAATGGATGGGATTGGCAAGTACCCTTGTCGTTGAGGATGTCGTCCTGAATGAGCTGGGGGATCTTGAGCATGATGGCGAGGCACGCCGCGGAGGCTGGCCAGAAGGAGGCAACCCGGATGCCCAGCCTTTTGGCGACCTTGAAGGACTAGCCCATGTTAACATCGCCGACGAGCCACTTCACCCTGGGCCGCCCCGCCGCCTCTATCTCCCCAACGAGCCTCTCCAGGTACCCCGGCATGTGGCGCGAGTAGGCGTCGATGAGCTTGTTGAGGTCCTTGCGGTCCTCGTCGCCGGCCAGCCCGTCCGGGATGGAGGCGAGGTGGATGTCGTGCAGCACAGCGCCACCGTCGGGCGCCATGGCGGTGAGGACAAGCGCGTGGTCCACGTCGGTGTTGACGAAGGTGACCTGGAAGCCGTGGTCGACGAGGCGGTGCGAGAGCTCCATGAGCGAGGTGACGTGGCCCAGCGCCGGGAATGGCAGCACCATCACGTGGCCCTTCGCCATGGCCGGACTCTGTCCCTCCGCAGTCCGCGCGCACGGCAGCAGCAATAGAAAGACGAGATAAAGATCCACGATCACTGAAGTTGCGTTGAAAGCACGATACGGTCACCCAACTTTGAAATACGCTCGTTACAGGCACTGAATATGATGAGACGTACAAAATATGGTCACGGTAGTGCGTATGCGGTGCGTACACGCTGTTTGCCCACGTGCTGACCGCTCATTAGGGACAGGTGGCGAACCGGGGCGGCGTGGCTGTGGAAATAAGCAAAAAAGCCCTCGGGTGATGCCTCATCCCCCATTCATCCCTCCACCACTCCACCTGCCTATTCGTCTTCGTCGACAGAGAAAGGGGGAGCTGCATAGGCGACGCCGCCCCGGCGATCATCGGAGGGTTGGGGAGGCGACGGCCCGATTTCTTGCGTGGTTGAGGAGGCGCCGCCGCCGCGCGCCTTCGCCACCCGTGGGAGGCGGCGTCGATGTCTCCTGTTCGTCGCGCAGAAGGTGCGGCGGCCCCCGTGTACAGTAAGTCCCCTAATCTGAATCATCCCCCTTTTGGCGTTTTGATGTTCAAAAACCCTCCTTTTCGGCCCGCATTGCCCTACTGGATGTTTTGTAGTTGGTAGATAGGCCGAATTCTGCTAGGGTTTTCGCATGGGATTTGGGGGTACCAGAATTGGGGCTTAGGGTTTTAGATGTTCAAATAAATTGATGCTGATGTGGAGATTTATGTCGACTATGATGTATGGTGTACATGTGTTGCTATGTCAGGCCGTCGAAGCAGCAATTTCCTTGTGGAGATCAATCATGGTGGGTTTTTTGTTGGGCATGGAACAAACCGTGCTTATGTCAATGGCCGTTCCATTTGGTATGATCATGTGGAGAAGGTAACTTGGTCACCAATTTTAGTTGAAAGTCTAGTTGAGGAAATAGGCTATGAGATGGCAGGCAGGCTTAAGGTTTTCTACTACATCCCAATTCTTACACCTAGCACTAATGGTTTGAGGGAACTGAGTGATGATGAGCAGGCAGATAGGATGATGGTGTTTGTTGATATTGGGCACCATTTCTTTAACATCTACCTGGATCATGATCAAAGCTTTCAGGCTAATACAGATGAAGATGATGTTGTCCACAATCCAAGAGCACATTTGCCTCCCGTCTTGAGCCCTGCAAAGAGAGTTGACATCAGTACTGCACACACTATAGAGGATCAGGAAGAAACAGAGCATGCAGAGGCAGGGGCAGATGCAGAGCCAGAGACAGGGGCACCTATTCCTCTCTAGGTTATATTCCCTAATGTTGATGCATATGAGGATGTGAATCAATTTGAGTTTGTGAGGAGGCCATCAACACAGCCAGAGCCAGTTGTACTGCAACAACCTAGTCATTACAAATATAATGCAGCAGAGCCAGTTGTAGGAAGCACATCAATGAGGAGGAATACTAGGCAGAGCAAAATGAACTATACAATGAAAGAAGATGATGCGGCTAGTGACACAGATGATGAGGAATATGACCCTGGATTAATTGTGGACAGTGACAATGAGATTGGCAATGATGATGATGACTTGTATGTAGATAATGTAGATGAGGATGAACCAGAACAGAAACAGGAGAACAAATCAAATGAGAGAGGAAAGCAGAAAGGAAATCAAGTCCAAAGTAAAGCTCAAGAGAAAGGAAAATGGAAGTATAATTCAGATGAAGACTTGTCTGAAGGTGAAGATTTGTGGGCACCTGATTCAGATGATGAAGAGTTGCACTTGAAGTTCAACACTTTCAGACAAGAGGATCTACATAGGCCACAATTCCATGTAGGCCAAGTCTTTGAGAGTGTAGAACTACTGAGGACAGCAATAGAGTACTCCTGCCAGAATAGAGTTGATATCAAGCTGCCTGTGAATGATAGGAAAAGACTTAAAGCAAAGTGTGATGATGATTGCACATGGTATTTATGGGCATCATATGACAACAGGACCAAGGCATTCATGGTGAAGAGATATGTGCATGAGCACACATGCAGCAAGAAGTGGAAGATTAGGGCTTTTACATCTAAATTCTTAGCACTCAAGTACTTAGAGAGCTTTAGGGCTGATCAAGATATGAACTTGATGAATTTCTCTAGGGTAGTTCAGAAGGAATGTCACATGACACCTGGTAGGATGAAGCTCCAGAGGGCAAGGAGAATGGCTATGAAAATAATCTATGGTGATGAAGAAGGGCAGTATAAGCTTCTCTGGAATTATGCACATGAGGTTAGGAGAAGCAACCCTGGCTCATCTTTCTATGTGTCCCTTGATAATGGAAGGTTCAGTAAGTTGTACATGTGCCTAGATGCATGCAAAATAGGATTACTAGAAGGTTGCAGACCTGTCATCTTTCTTGATGGTTGTCACATTAAGACTAGATACAGATGTCAACTGCTTGCAGCTGTTGGGGTAGATCCAAATAACTGCATTTTTTCAATTGCCATAGCTGTGGTTGAAGTTAAGGACACTCCTAACAGGGCATGGTTTCTTGACACACTTAAAAGAGATCTAGGCATTATAAACACTAAACCTTGGACAATCATGTCAGAGAAACAAAAGGGGCTCATCAATGTAGTTGAAGAATTGTTCCCTGAGTCAGAACACAGATTTTGTGTTAGGCACATGTGGCAAAACTTTCAGAAGTCTTTCAAGGGGGATATCTTGAAGAATCAATTGTGGAAGATAGCTAGGAGCAACACAGTGCAGCTATATGAGCAGAGCATGCAAGAAATGAAGATTCTTAATGAAGATGCCCACACCTGGCTGCATGAGTTAGAGCCTGAAACTTGGGTCAAAGCTTTCCAGAGTGACTTGCCAAAATGTGATATTTTGCTAAACAGCACCTGTGAAGTATTCAACAGGTAACACCATCTTCTTTGATCAACATTTGTGATGTATATGTGATATAGTAGTGCTTGCTGCAACCTAATGTGATCAACATGTTCAATGCAGGTACATTTTGGAGGCTAGGGAGCTGCCAATCCTTACCATGGTTGATAGGATTTATAGGCAGCTCATGACAAGGCATTACAGCAAGCAGATGGAGTTAGACTAATGGCCAGGTGATATATTGTTGGGGAACATAGTAATTTCAAAAAAAATCCTACGCACACGCAAGGATCATGGTGATGCATAGCAACGAGAGGGGAGAGTGTTGTCCACGTACCCTCGTAGACCGAAAGCGGAAGCGTTAGAACAACGCGGTTGATGTAGTCGTACGTCTTCGCGATCCGACCGATCCAAGTACCAAGCGTCACGGCACCTCCGAGTTCAGACACGTTCAGCTCGATGGCGATCCCGGACTCGATCCGGCGGGTGTTGGGGATGAGTTCCGTCAGCACGACGGCGTGGTGACGGTGATGATGTTCTACCAATGCAGGGCTTCGCCTAAGCATCGCTACGATATGACCGAGGTGGAATATGGTGGAGGGGGGCACCGCACACGGCTAAGGAACGATCACGAAGATCAACTTGTGTGTGTATCTGGGGTGTCCCCCTCCTCCATATACAAAGGGGGAGGAGGAGGGGGCCGGCCAAGGGGGAGAGGCGCGCCCTAGGGGGGGCAATCCTACTCCAAGTAGGTTTGGCCCCCTTTCCTATTAGGAGTAGGAGAGGGAAGGAAGAGAGGGGAGGGAAGAAGGAAAGGGGGGCCGGCCCCCCTCCCAATTTGGATTGGGCTTGGGGGGCGCACCCCCTCCTTTGCTCCTTCTCCCTCCTTTCCACTAGGGCCTAATAAGGCCCATATACCTACCGGGGGGTTCCGATTACCTCCCGGAGCTCCGGTATAGTCCCAATCTCACCCGGAACCTTTCCGGTGTCCAAATATAGTCGTCCAATATATCGATCTTTATATCTCGACCATTTCGAGACTCCTCGTCATGTCCGTGATCACCGGGACTCCGAACAACCTTCGGTACATCAAAAACTATAAACTCATAATATAAGCATCATCATAACGTTAGCGTGCGGACCCTACGGGTTTGAGAACTATGTAGACATGACCTAGAACTGTTTCCGGTCAATAACCAATAGCGGAACCTGGATGCTCATATTGGCTCCTACATATTCTCTGAAGATCTTTATCGGTCGAACCGCATAACAACATATGTTGTTCCTTTGTCATCGGTATGTTACTTGCCCGAGATTCGATCGTCGGTATCTCAATACCTAGTTCAATCTCGTTACCGGCAAGTCTCTGTACTCGTTACGTAATGCATCATTCCATAACTAACTCATTAGCTACATTGCTTGCAAGGCTTATAGTGATGTGCATTACCGAGAGGGCCCAGAGATACCTCTCCGACAATCGGAGTGACAAATCCTAATCTCGAAATACGTCAACTCAACTAGTACCTTGGGAGACACCTGTAGAGCACCTTTATAACCACCCAGTTACGTTGTGACGTTTGGTAGCACACAAAGTGTTCCTCCGGTAAACGGGAGTTACATAATCTCATAGTCGTAGGAACATGTATAAGTCATGAAGAAAGCAATAGCAACATACTAAACGATCAAGTGCTAAGCTAACGGAATGGGTCAAGTCAATCACATCATTCTCCTAATGATGTGATCCGTTAATCAAATGACAACTCTTTGTCCATGGCTAGGAAACATAACCATCTTTGATTAATGAGCTAGTCAAGTAGAGGTATACTAGTGACACTCTGTTTGTCTATGTATTCACACATGTATTATGTTTCCGGTTAATACAATTCTAGCATGGATAACAAACATTTATCATGATATAAGGAAATAAATAATAACTTTATTATTGCCTCTAGGGCATATTTCCTTCAGTCTCCCACTTGCACTAGAGTCAATAATCTAGTTCACATCACCATGTGATTCAACACCAATATTCACATCTGTATGTGATTAACACCCATAGTTCACATCGTCATGTGACCAACACCCAAAGGGTTTACTAGAGTCAATAATCTAGTTCACATCGCTATGTGATTAACACCGAAAGAGTACTAAGGTATGATCATGTTTTGCTCATGAGAGAAGTTTAGTCAACGGGTCTGTCACATTCAGAGCCGTATGTATTTTGCAAATATTCTATGTCTACAATGCTCTGCATGGAGCTACTCTAGCTAATTGCTCCCACTATCAATATGTATCCAAATTGAGACTTGGAGTCATCTGGATCGGTGTAAAAGCTTGCATCGATGTAACTCTTTACGATGAACTATTTCATCACCTCCATAATCGAGAAACATCTCCTTAGTCCTCACTAAGGATATTCTTGACCGCTATCCAGTGATCTACTCTTAGATAAAAATTGTATTCCTTTGCCAAACTCAGAGCAAGGTATACAATAGGTCTGGTACACAGCATAGCATACTTTATAGAACCTATGACTGAGGCATAGGGAATGACTTTTCATTCTCTTTCTATTTTTTGCCATGGTCGGGTTTTGAGTCTTACTCACTTCACGCCTTTGCATCACAGGCAAGAACTCTTCTTTGACTGTTCCATTTTGAACTACTTCAAAATCTTGTCAAGGAATGTAATCATTGAAAAATCTTATCAAGCGTCTTGATCTATCTCTATAGATCTTGATGCTCAATGTGTAAGCAGCTTCACCGAGATCTTTCTTTGAAAAACTCCTTTCAAACACTTCTTTATGCTTTCCAGAAAATTCTACATCATTTCCGATCAACAATATGTCATTCACATATACTTATCAGAAGGGCTGTAGTGCTCCCACTCACTATCTTGTAAATACAGGCCTTTCCAAAAGTCTGTATAAAACCATATGCTTTGATCAACTCATCAAAGCGTATATTCCAACTCCGAGATGCTTGCACCAGTCCATTGATGGATCGCTGGAGCTTGCACATTTTGTTAGCACCTTTCGGATCGACAAAACCTTCTAGTTGCATCATATACAACTCTTCTTCCAGAAATCCATTCAGGAACACAGTTTTGATATCCATTTGCCAGATTTCATAAAATGTGGCAATTGCTAACATGATTCGGACAGACTTAAGCATCGTTATGAGTGAGAAAATCTCATCATATTCAACACCTTGAACTTGTCGAAAACCTTTCGCAACAAGTCGAGCTTTGTAGATAGTAACACTACTATCAGTGTCCATCTTCCTCTTGAAGATCCATTTATTTAACATGGCTTGCTGATCATCGAGCAAGTCAACCAAAGTCCATACTTTGTTCTCATACATGGATCACATCTCAGATTTTATGGCCTCAAGCCATTTTGCGGAATCTGGGCTCATCATCGCTTCCTCATAGTTCGTAGGTTCATCATGGTTTAGTAACATGACTTCCAGAACAGGATTACCATACCAGTCTGGTGCGGATCTTACACTGGAAGGCCTACGAGGTTCGGTAGTAACTTGATCTGAAGTTTCATGATCATCATCATTAGCTTCCTCACTAATTGGTGTAGGAATCACTGGAACCGATTTCTGCGATTAACTACTTTCCAAATCGGGAGAAGGTACAATTACCTTATCAAGCTCTACTTTCCTCCCACTCACTTCTTTCGAGAGAAACTCCTTCCCTAGAAAGGATCCATTTTAGCAACGAATATCTTGCCTTTGGATCTGTGATAGAAGGTGTACCCAACAGTTTCCTTTGGGTATTCTGTGAAGACGCACTTCTCCGATTTAGGTTCGAGCTTATCAGGTTGAATTTTTTTCACATAAGCATCGCAGCCCCAAACTTTAACAAACGACAACTTTGGTTTCTTGCCAAACCACAGTTCATAAGCTGTCATCTCAACGGATTTCGATGGTGGCCTATTTAAAGTGAATGCAACTATCTCTAATGCATAACCCCAAAACGATAGTGGTAAACCGATAAGAGACATCATAGGTCGCACAATATCCAATAAAGTGCGGTTACGCTGTGGTGTTCCAGGTGGCATGAGTTTGTGAAACTATTCCACATTATTTTAACTGAAGGCCAAACTCGTAACTCAAATATTCATCTCCATGATCAGATCGCAGAAACTTTATTTTCCTGTTACGATGATTTTCCACTTCACTTTGAAATCCTTTGAACCTTTCAACTATTTCAAACTTATGTTTCATCAAGTAGATATACCCATATCTGCTCAAATCATCTGTGAAGGTCAGAAAATAACGATACTCGCCACGAGCCTTAATGCTCATTGGTCTGCATACATCAGTATGTATTATTTCCAACAAGTCAGTATCTCGTTCCATTGTTCCGAAGAACGGAGTTTTAGTCATCTTGCCCAAAAGGCACGGTTCGCAAGCATCAAATGATTCATAATCAAGTGATTCCAAAAACCCATCAGCATGGAGTTTCTTCATGCGCTTTACACCAATATGACCCAAACGGCAGTGCCACAAATAAGTTGCACTATCATTATCAACTTTGCATCTTTTGGCATCAATATTATGATTATGTGTATCACTATGATCGAGATCCAATAAACTATTTTCATTGGGTGTATGACCATCGAAGGCTTTATTCATGTAAACAGAATAACAATTATTCTCTGACTTTAAATGAATAATCGTATTGCAATAAACATGATCAAATCATATTCATGCTCAACGCAAACGCCAAATAACATTTATTTAGGTTCAATACTAATCCCGAAATTATAGGGAGTGTGCGATGATGATCATATCAATCTTGGAACCACTTCCAACACACACTATTACTTCACCCTCAACTAGTTTCTGTTTATTCTGTAACTCCTGTTTTGAGTTACTAATCTTAGCAACTGAACAAGTATCAAATACTCAGGGGCTACTATAAACACAAGTAAGGTACACATCAATAACCAGTATATCAAATATACCCTTGTTCACTTTGCCATCCTTCTTATCCACCAAATATTCAGGATATTTCTGCTTCCAGTGACTATTTCCTTTGCAGTAGAAGTACTTAGTTTCAGGCTTTGGTCCAGCTTTGGGCTTCTTCACAGGAGTGACAACTTGCTTGCCATTCTACTTGAAGTTCCCTTTCTTTTCCTTTGCCCTTTTCTTGAAACTAGTGGTCTTATCAATCATCAAAACTTGATGCTCTTTCTTGATTTCTACCTTCGTCGATTTCAGCATCACGAAGAGCTTGGGAATCGTTTTCGTCATCCCTTGCATAATAGTTCATCACGAAGTTCCACTAACTTGGTGATGGTGACTAGAGAACTCTGCCAATCACTATCTTATCTGGAAGATTAACTCCCACTTGATTCAAGCGATTGTAGTACTCAGACAATCTAAGCACTTGCTCACCAGTTGAGCAATTCTCCTCCATATTTTAGGCAAAGTATTTGTTAGAGGTCTCATACCTCTTGACACGGGCATGAATCTAAAATACCAATTTCATCTCATGGAACATCTCATATGTTCTGTGATGTTTCAAAAACGTTTTTGTAGTCCCGGTTCTAAGCCATAAAGCATGGTGCACAAAACTATCAAGTAGTCATCATATTGAGCTAGCCAAACATTCATAACGTCTGCATCTGCTCCTGCAATAGGTCCGTCACTGTTGGGGATATGACTATTTGCGTAAGCCGCCCAGGAGGGGCCGGGTTACACAAAGAGTACTCATCAGAGGAAGCCCAAGGCCAAGCATGAAGATGGCAGTTCAATAAAGAGCTTAAGGCCAACGGGCGGCTTAAGCCCATTGTAGTAAACTGCCATGATGGCATGACTTGTAATGTAAGGTATATTTAACTGGTCACCAAGCCGGACTCTGTTTATAAGACGCCCGGGACTCTGTAAAGCGCAGGGGTCAACCCGTGTATCTAAGGGGACGACCTGCGGGCGACTTAGGGAAAGAAACAACACATCGAGAACCAGGCATAGCATGTCTCGCTCCCTGGTTATCGAAACATCAATACCAACCCAACTAGACGTAGGCCTTACCTTCACCATAAGGGGCCGGACTAGTATAAACTCTCTCGTGTCCCTTGTCCCGATTTAACCCCTTCAAGATTCCTAGTTGCGATGGCTCCACAACTAAGTCCTTTCACGAGGACATCTGACGTGACTATTCCACGACAGTTGGCGCCCACCATGGGGCCAGCGCACGGTGGATTTGAGTTCTTGAAGGGCAACTTCAAAGGGCTCAAGGGGTACGTAGTGGGCCGGATGACCAAGAGTCGTCGCGGCAAGATCTACATCAACGACGAAGGCTGGGGCCCGGCGCCACTCAATTGAGTCTGGTACAGGTCCCCTTGGCGGAATCCACGTCTTCATCGGCCGGATCGGTGAGCCGGGCCCTGAGCCGGACAACTGCACCGACCTCGTCGAGACGGCTCAGCGTGTGAGGAAGACCCGGACTCAGCCGGTCATGAGGCATACCTTCGTGGGCTGCGTCCACGGGGAGGAACTTTCTAGATCTGAAGATGGGGGTGAGCCGGCCGTCCTCTCAGACGGTGACTCGTCCGCCGGCTCAACCGATTCATTGTATCAGGTACAAGACGGCGTGCTCGGGGGCTGTTCCGATGGCATCGATATTCCGGACCCGATGAGCCGCCACGATGGGCGGAATCTTCATTCTTTGGGACTCGGCCGGTTCAAACTCTCTGACGGCAGCCGCAGCGATCACGTCCGGGTCGAGCAAAGGGTAGGCGAGGAGGCCCGTCGCGCCCGCCGCTCTCAGTCTTGATGGATCTCATGGACAAGCTTACGGCCTGTTAACCGCTACGGTTATTCACGCTAACAAGGATGAGCACGACGCAGCGATGGCTCAAAAGTGAGGAGATAGCTCGAGCCAAGGAGGCCTTGGCGGTGAGGATACAAGACTAGGCTGCGAGCGGGCGGCTCTCGGCGCCGGGCATAGCGCTGCGATCGAAGCTTACCAGCTCACGATGAGCTTAAACGCATCCAACGAGGTAATGAGGAGGAGACATCAGAAAACGCAGTCCCGTCTACCTCCGAATTACGACCCCCGGGTTCTCGTCGCTACACCCGGAGCCGGTCCCGGTAACCCGCCAGAGGACGATCAGCTTATGACAACCGGAACAGGAGGACCGGCTCAGCCTAGGGATATGGTGCCGCCTCACGTGAGCATGCCGCCGCCGCGTTATGTACCGATTCCACCGGGTCACTTTTCCAACCCGATGGAGAACTTGATCGCAGCCTCAGCATGTTTAGCGGCTCTTCCTATGGAGGGAGATGACCCGACGGCGGTGGAGACCCGGAGGGTCGAGAGCTCCTCAAACAGCCACAGCTCGGCAGAGAATTATTCTTCAGCGGGGCAGATCCATTCGACTCCCCCGCCTTGGGTAGCACCGCCTCGCCAGAACTGGAGCCCGAGTTACAGCAGACGCATGGAGTCGGAAGCTTTGTCAAGCAATGCCCAATGACGTAACCAACCCAGGGGCTATAACCCGGCGCAGGACCAAGTACGTCAGGAGAATGATCACCCGGAGTATCCAATGACATCGGTTGAGGCGGGAGTAGCCACTAGAGCCGGCGGTGTCCCGTGCCTGGTGCCGGCTCTGCGTGACGTACGTCTGCCCAAGGACTTCAAGGGGCCTAGAAAGGTGCCAAATTACATGGCCGATTTACAGCCTGCTGCGTGGATCGAGAGTTATGAGATGGCCATGGAGTTGCTAGAAGTCAATGACGCGGCAATGGCTAAGTATTTCACCATGATGTTGGATGGAACAGCCAGCTCTTGGCTAAAGGGCTTACCACCCAATTCCATTGGTTCATGGGGCGAGTTAAAGGCCCGGTTCATCCAGAACTTCAAGGACACCTGTAAACAATCTATGTCGATTGTGGACTTGATGGATTGCAAGCAGGAGGAAGGAGAATCCACCACCCATTGGGTACGTTGGGTCAAAGAGATAATTCATTCCTCTGATAAGATGGATGCCGGCTCTGCAGTTCTTATGCTGGAGAAAAATTGCCGTTTTGAGCCACTAAGGATGAAATTGGGGCGCCTTAAGCGTGACCTCACAGATATGGGTACGCTGATGGCAGCTTTAGTCAAATACGCCGATTCTGATAGTACCAAGGATCCCGCGTCTGATTATGAGAAGACAGGGAAGGGAAAAAGGAACGGCAATGGAAAGGGTCAGCAGCATAACCCGGGGAATCAAGGCGGCAATAAGCGTAAGGCAGACAGTAACCCGGAGTTTGTGGCCAATGCCAACGTACCAGGTAACAATCAGAGACGTAAGGGTAATCCGCCTCGATCCGGCGGGTCAGGCCCATCTCTTGAACAGCTACTCAATGAGCCCTGCCCGAGACACGGCACCAGGGAGCGGCCTGCCACACATCTGTGGAAGGATTGCGCCATCATGAAAGCATTTAAAAATTCCAACAGCTTTGACGATGGTCAAGGATCTGGTGGCGGCTCAGGGGCTGGCGGCTTTCATGGCCCGGGTGGTGGTTCAAATTCCGGTTTTCAAGGGCATCTGGGTGGCAACAGTCAGCAGCAGTCTGGTCAAGGCGGACAGCAGCAGCAACAGTTAGGTTATCAAAGCCATCCGAAGCAATTGAGTGGTGGACAGTATCATGTGTTTACCACTAGCTTGTGCAAACATGACCAGAAGGTTCATAAGAGGGCTGTGAATTCCGTTGAGCCGGCAATCCCTCGTTATTTAAGGTGGTCAGAGCAGCCCATCATATGGAGCAGGGAGGATCATCCTCCGCGGGTCGATAACCCGGGGCAGTTGGCTTTGGTAGTGGTGCCTCAGGTTGGTGGGTATAAATTCACCAAGATGCTCATGGATGGGGGTAGTAGCATCAACATCCTTTACTACGAGACCTTTCAGCGCATGGGGTTGGCTGATAAACATCTGAGAACATCTAACACTGTTTTCCATGGAGTTGTCCCTGGTAAATCGGCTTACCCAGTAGGCAGGATTGAACTGGAGGTGGCCTTTGGAGACGAGCATGACTCCCGAGCTGAGAAGTTGATGTTTGAAGTGGTCAAAATCAGGAGCCCATACCACGCTCTGTTTGGACGGCCGGCTTACGCTAAGTTTATGGCCCGGCCGTGTTACGTTTATCTACAGCTCAAGATGCCGGGTTACAAGGGCACCATCACTATACATGGCAGTCGTAAGGTGGCATTAGAGTGTGAAGAAGGTGACGCGGCTTATGCTGAGTCGGCCTGCGCCGCAGAGGAGCTCAAATTTTATCAAGATAATGTTGACCCGGCGGATATGACATCCCTGAAGAAGCCAACTACAGAGCATGACCCGGCGCTGAAGTTTAAGTCAGCGGCTGAGACAAAGCTTGTTGACTTTACCTCGGGTGATACTTCTAAACAGTTCAGCATCAGCAGCAACTTGGATCCAAAATAGGAAAGCGCGCTCATCGAGTTCATCCGTGAGAACCGGGACATCTTTGCATGGAAACCTTCTGACATGTCGGGTGTACCGAGGGAACTCGCTGAGCACACTCTCAATATTGATCCAAAGTATAAGCCGGTCAGGCAATTTCTTCGCCGTTTCAACGAAGAGCTATGAAAAGCTATTGGAGAAGAAGTCGCCCGGCTCTTAGCGGCCGGGTTTATCATTGAAGTTTTTCACCCGGAGTGGTTGGCTAACCCGGTGCTCGTCCTCAAGAAGAATGGCACCTGGCGAATGTGTGTGGACTACACGGACTTAAACAAAGCTTGTCCGGCTGACCCTTTTTCTCTTCCCCGTATTGATCAAATCATTGATGCTACGACGGGTTGTGAACGTTTGAGTTTTTTGGATGCTTACTCCGGTTATCATCAGATAAGATGGCAGTTAAGGACCAGGAAAAGACGGCTTTCATCACTCCGTTTGGAGCCTTCTTCTATGTATCTATGCCATTTGGGCTCAAGAGTGCCCAGGCGACTTATCAGTGGTGTGTGCAGAACTGTTTGCATGACCAAATTGGGCGTAATGTCCATGCTTATGTCGATGACATTGTGGCGAAGTCCAGAGAAAAGGAGACATTGATATCCGACCTAAAGGAGACCTTTGATAATCTCCGGGTCTACAAGATGATGCTTAACCCGGCCAAATGCGTGTTTGGTGTCCCTGCAGGCAAGCTTTTGGGTTTTCTGGTGTCCAACAGAGGCATTGAAGCTAACCCGGAGAAGATTAAGGTGATAATCTCTCTGGCTAAACCGGCGTGCATCAATGATGTTCAGCGATTGGCGGGTCGCGTCGCCGCCTTAAGTCGGTTCATAAGTCGGCTCGGTGAGAAAGCCCTCCCATTGTATCAGATGATGAAGAAAACTAACACGTTTGTTTGGAGTGAGGCCGCTGATGCTGCTTTTGAGGACTTAAAGAGACAATTGTCTGAGCCGCCAGTTCTTGCGGCTCCAATTGACAAAGAGCCTTTGCTGTTATATGTGGCTGCCAATTCGCGAGCCGTCAGCATTGCCATCGTGGTGAAGCGAAAGGAAGCTAGCAAGGAGCATCCGGTTCAACGACCAGTTTACTACATCAGTGAGGTGCTCATTGAATCCAAGCAAAGGTACCCGCACTGGCAAAAGCTTGTTTATGGGTGTTCATGGCAAACCGGAAGTTGAAGCAGTATTTTCAAAGCCATCCTATAACTGTGGTAAGTTCGCGCTTTATGACATTATTGAATGTGGAGGCCCACGGGATCGAGTCGCCAAGTGGGCTATTGAGCTTGGGCCTCATGGCTTGAAATACATGCCCCGGACGGCTATTAAGTCTCAGGCCTTGGTGGACTTCATCAATGATTGGACAGAGTTGCAAGCCCCTGAGGAGAAGCCGGATAACACATACTGGACTATTCACTTTGACGAGTCTAGGCAGCTAGAAGGCTCGGGGGCTGGAGTGGTGTTAACTTCCCCTCGAGGTGACAAATTTCGTTATGTACTCCGGCTTATGTTTCCATGTACTAACAATGCAGCTGAGTATGAGGCATTACTTCATGGACTCCGGGTGGCTAAGGAGATGAACTTAAGCCGGGTACGATGCTTGGGCGACTCAGATTTGGTGGCTCAACAAGTGTCAGGCAAGTGGGGTTCCAAAGACCCCCTCATGGCGGCTTATCGTCGTGAAGTAGATGCTGTGGCTGGTCACTTCACGGGTTATCAAGTGGAGCACATTGATCGAAGGAAGAACGAGGCGGCTGATGCTTTAAGCCGGCTGGGATCCCAACGTAAGCCGGTGCCGCCCAACACCTTTCTTGATGTGTTACACAACCCTTCTATCAAGGTACCTACCGAGGAAGACTTAGCGGTGCCAGACCCGGAGGCACAACTGGTGGCGGCTCTTCATGTTATCCCGGATTGGACGATGCCGTACTTGGCTTATATGACCCGGGGTGAATTGCCGGAGGATGAGACGTTGGCGAGACAAATCGTCAGGTGTTCCAAGTCCATGACAATTGTTAACGACGAGTTACATCACCTCAGCGTCACAGGGGCGTTTCAACGCTATGTGTCACCTGAAAAAGGCCAAGAAATACTCCGTGAGATCCATGAGGGAGATTGTGGCCATCATGCCAGGTCAAAATCCCTCGTGGCCAAGGCTTTTCGTCATGGTTTCTATTGGTTGACAGCTCACGCTGATCTGGTCAGTAAATGTGACGGGTGTCAAAAATTTTCACGACGAGCTCATGTGCCGGCTCAAGAGTTGAGGATGATCCCAATTACTTGGTCGTTCGCAGTATCGGGGCTTGACATGGTTGGACCTTTCAAAAGGTCTAAGGACAAAAAGACACACCTGCTGGTGGCAGTGGACAAGTTTACCAAGTGGGTTGAGGTAGAGCCGGTCAGTAAGTGTGATGCAGCCACAGCGGTTCAGTTCATGAAAAAGGTGATCTTTCATTTTGGCTTTCCACATAGCATTATAACTGATAATGGCACTAATCTCTCTAAGGGTGCCATGGAAGAGTTCTGTCAAAGCGAACATATCCGGCTTGATGTTTCGGCTGTTGCCCATCCTCAATCCAATGGTCAAGAAGAGAGAGCTAATCAAGAGATCCTGAAAGGCATCAAACCCCGGCTCTTGGTTCCATTACAGCGGACTCCGGGTTGTTGGGTGGAGGAGTTACCCTCCGTGTTATGGAGCATCAACACTACGCCTAACAGGTCCACGGGATACACACATTTCTTCATGGTCTATGGAGCAGAGGCAGTCCTGCCAAGTGACATCCGGCACGACTCACCCCGTGTAGCGGCTTACGTTGAGGCGGATAACGAAAAGGCTCGTCAGGATACACTTGACTTGTTGGACGAAGAGCGAGACTTGGCAATAGCCCGCTCGGCGATTTACCAGCAAGACCTGCACCGCTATCACAGCCGCCGGGTTAGAAGTAGAACCTTTCAGGAAGGCGACTTAGTGCTCCGGCTCATCCAGGATCAGTCTGATATGCACAAGTTATCCCCGCCTTGGGAAGGACCCTTTGCAGTCAGCAAGAATCTGCACAACGGGTCATATTATCTCATCGATATTCGAGAGTGCAAGGACTCCTTTAAATCGGAGGAGGAGACCCGCTGGCCATGGAATATAGCTCATCTCCGGCCTTACTATACTTAAGTTTCTTCTTTAAGATACTTTTTATAATGTACATATTATATAAAGCAATAAAGCAGGACCTCTGTCCTTTTTTCCCATAAAGAATGTGTAGGATCGAAAGTATGTCTAGAGGGGGGGTGATTAGACTACTTGACAATATAAAAATTCAGCCTTTTGATTAAGACAAGTTTTGGCAGATTTCAAGATAATGATCAAGTCAAGTATCACCCTACACATGCAATTCTAGAGTATTGGCAGCGGAAAGTAAATTGCACATGTAGTAAAGAGAGGTGGAGAAGAGCAAACGCAATTTGGAGACACGGAGATTTTTCTCGTGGTTCCGATAGGTGGTGCTATCGTCAATCCACGTTGATGGAGACTTCAACCCACGGAGGGTAACGGCTGCGAGAGTCCACGGAGGCTCCACCCACAAAGGGTCCACGAAGAAGCAACCTTGTCTATGCCATCATGGCATACGCCCACGGAGGACTAGCCTTACTCGGGGTAGATCTTCACGAAGTAGGCGATCTCCTTGCCCTTACAAACTTCTTGGTTCAACTCCACATCTTGTGGAGGCTCCCAAGCGACACCTAACCAATCTAGGAGGCACCACCCTCCAAAAGGTAATAGATGGTGTTGGTGATGATGAACTCCTTGCTCTTGTGCTTCAAATGATAATCTCCCCAACACTCAACTCTCCTCACCGATTTGGCTGTGGTGGAAGAAAGGTTTGAGTGGAAAGCAACTTGGGAAGGCTAGAAATCAAGTTTCATATGGTGGGAGTGGAGCAACTTGATCTCAACACAAGGGTAGGTAGTTTTCTTCTCGAAATGTAAGGTAGGAGTGGTAGTTCTTTACGATGGCTCTCTCCACGAATGAAGAGGAGGTGGAGGGTATTTATAGCCTCCACACAAAATCCAACCGTTACACACATTTGACCAATCTCGGTCGGACGAAGTTGACAATTCGGTGAGACCGAAAGTTCAAATCTTGTGAGCGTTGGGATTTTCGTGGGACCGAAAATACAATCTCGGTGAGTCCGATTCTTCCAAAGACTAGGGTTTGCCAATCTCGGTGGGACCGACTTTATCATCTCGGTGACACCGATTTGATGACGAATGTTCTGAAGCTTGGCAACACTAGTTTCGGTGAGACCGAGTTTGGAATCGGAAAATCCAAATTACTAGGGTTTGGCTTTGTGGTGAGGTGGTTCATCTCGGTGTGGTGAGTTTAGGAAATCGGTGGGACCGAGATTACTTATGAGTGTATGTTGGAATGAAAGATTGCTGATGGTTTGGGAGATGTATCACTAAGCACTTTGAGCAACCAGATCATTAACATAACCTCATCCCTTTTAATAGTATTGGCTTTCCTATAGACTCAATGTGATCTTGGATCACTAAACCAAAAATGGAGTCTTGAGCTTTAGCCAATGTTTTCCTTAGCATTTTGAGGGTCCACTTCTTTAGTCATTGCCATACCCATATCAATGAACTTTACGAAATGTTCTCAAGAAACTATTAGTTCAATGATATATATGTTGTTATTAATTACCAAAACCACCCGGGGATTAGTTGCACTTTCAATCTCCCCCTTTTTGGTAATTGATGACAACATATAGATCAAAGCTTCGACATAGGATATAATCAATGAATAATATCGTCGCTTTGAGAAGTATGTGATAAGCAAGAGCTCCCCCTAAATTTGTGCATTATTTAAGATTTGCGTTTGAATGCAAATGCACAATCGATTAGGATCATGGGTCACTCTTCCATGTCACATACATCTTGGTGGAGCGCACAAAATGATAAGAATGAATAGCATGCACCCAATCACCAAGACATGAGTAAATGATCATACAAGATATGAATAGCATATGATAAGCATTAAGCACGCATTAAGGCATAGTACGATCAAGCACTCATCAAAGTAGAGCAAACGTAGTATCAAACACACGAAATGTCTCGAAAAACTCAAAAGTATCTCAAAAAGACCGCAAATGAAACGAAAGAGCAAAAGCGAGCACTCTCTCTCTCTCGAAGTCCTATGATCTATACAATTTCTCCCCCTTTGGCAACAAGTTACCAAAAAGTTCGAAGGTACTGAGCTAAACGTCACTAGGGACTCTGCTGGCGGCTCTGTGCAGGTTGATGGAGTTGAGATAGCTGCATCTGCAAAGGCTTGGTGATGTCTGTGGAGCCGGAGGAGTGGTCACTTTGGGCCGGGCTGGAACCGATGGAGCTGTGGGAGGTCTTGATCTTCAGTAGCCTCGTGTGCATCCTTTGGAATAGCAGTGATCGGGTCTGGTAGGAACTCGCAGGCTGTTCATAATCATCTGGACTAGATCATCTTGCATCTCTTGCATGAGCTCTTCCTTCTCCTTTTAGCTTCCTCGATATCTGCCTCAAGCTTGCCGACGGTGACTTGTACTTGATCGACTTCACATCGAGCATGGATCTTGTCTTCAACAATCCTCTCAAGGCTCTCCCGAGATCGCATAATCTTGGCAGGCGTTGTTCAATCCTCTGGTAGCTTCAAGGAGCTGTTCTCCAACACTCTTGGGTTTTTCTTCTTCTTCTTCTTTGCTTCCTTCTCGGCTTTGGCTTGTTTGGCAGCTTCAGGACTTTGCTTGACCTTCAACAGACGTGGGATCATCCTCGGTCATCACAACTTCATTGTCCTCATGCTCGGGCTGCGAGTGGCAAATGTGGTCTATCCAACAAGTAGGTGCTCGTGCCAAACTTGGCATTGATAAGCATCTGAATGTGCGGGGCAAATCCACATGACCTCTTACAGTCTGCTGCAGTCCTCTTGATAGTCTCAACTATCGGTCCATCACCTTGAAAGGTGCCTTCGATCAAGTATATGCAGCATGTTGATAGAATAGCCTCTTATCATGCGATGATCTCGGACTTGGGCATCGGGGTATGCCTCGAATTGTGTTTGTGGTAGGTAGACCTGCTCGAGATGATACACCGAGCGAGCTTCCAGATTTCCACATCCTTAGTGGTACCTCATTGTACATATTTTTCATAGTCTCATGGTTCTTCTTGGGAATACCATAGACATCAACATCATCATCTCTCTCAAGACTTTGGAGCATTCAGCGGTGCTGCCCATTCTTCAACAGTTGAAGAGAATCTCGACCTTCACCATCCATACAATCCTGCCATCCGGATAGAAATGAGTCAGGCATAGAATTGCATGATCATCTCATCATTCCAATCATCGACTTCCGACCAACGAAATCAACAACACCACATGCGGTAAAGCTCTCATGCACATGTGGAAAGTAGTCTCTGTGCTCTTCAATGTCAATGTATGCCCGATCGACATAGCGAGTGTGCGCAACAATGGGCTTCTTGTCCATAAGCACAGATCTCATAGAAATCTTCTTTGCTCTCCGTGTGGAACCTTGGGTCAACAGCAGTCCTTCTCCTCACAAAGATATGGATCAGCTTGTCTCCATAGCCCGAGACCTTTATCCTTTCTTTCCTTCATGTTTTCAGCTCGAGGATGAGCATCATTGTGAATTGGCAATTTCGACGGAGTTTCAAGAATCTGGTGCCTCATCATCGACTCACTGGTGGCACATTGTCTTTCTTCTTCTCTGAAGCGGGAATGTTTCGATAGTTTTCTTGGGCTTGGCAGCAGGCTTGGCTTGAGCTGCCTTTCTTTGGAGCAGACGGCTTAGACTTTGAAGGTGCTCCTGCCTCGATGGCATCGCCCATGAACTTTGGCTTCGAGGAGGAGGCTGTGGAGCTTCCTCATCCTCATCATCATCATCTGCTTGCTTCATCATGCACAATCCTCTTCCTCTTGGAAGTTTTCTTCACCTTGCTCGAGGTTTCTTCTTCCATCTTGAGCTTCTTGGCAGCAATGGACTTCTTCACTTTATTGGTGCCTTTCTTGGTTTGTTGCCCTTGATGCTCTTTGGCAACAACTTTCCTCTTAGGCTTAGATGAGATCTCTTCCTCAAGAATGAAATCGAGTCTTCTTCATCGTAATTCTTCTTCTTCACGCCCCGGTGGCAGCAGGAGGCAAACCACTTGGTGTGCTCCTCTCACCATCATCGTAAAAGCTGCTTGACCTCGGGACTAGTGCCCGCCTCTGGAATCTCAGCAATTGGAGACTCGGACCTGTTACAGGCATCGGCATCGACATGGTGACAACCTGTGAATAGATTAGGTGTAGGCGAGAATAGAAGAGTTATCACAAACTGCGAGAAGATTTTGCAAAAATGAGTTCAAATTTCAGTTTTAGGTTTTCACAGAATGCATTTCGGTCGGACCGAGTCTAAAATTCGTGAATCCGAAGTGTTCTAACAGAGGCATTCACACCACTTTCGGTCGACCGATGTGGGTTTCGGTCCTGCCGAGAACACTAGGGTTTCACTAAATCCTCATTTGATCGCACCGATTTGCACAACTTCGGTTGGACCGAAAAGTGCGATCAATGGCGGAGAGGCCAAATCGGTCATTCCGAGAATGTAGAATCGGTCTCACCGAGATGTGTTCGTGAAAACCTAACCTAAAACTTTCACTCAAATTTCATTCTAAGAACTAATCTGCTGGATAGGAAGATCTCAAACGTGGCAAGAAGCTAGGCAAACCAATCGTGCATAGAATCGGAGGTTGAAGCACGAGAGGATCAAACTCACCCTAACTTGGTGGAGTTCCTCTCTGGCTGCGGCAGCGCAGAGAATGTCCGCTGACGGCGACGGAGACTGCGGCGGGCGCCTGAGCGATGACGGAGGCGATCCGGAGACCACGGCGACGGCAAGAAAGGGTTTGGGAGCGAGGCGTTTTGAAGAAGTAATCAACGCGCTGCCCTCGGTATATATACCCTTTAGTGTCGGTGGGACCGAGTTGTAAAACTTCGGTGGCACCGAGATGGATAATCGCATGGCGCTACACATTTAGTCACGCTGAAAATTGCAACTCGGTTTCACCGAGGTGAAAACCTAGATCAATCCAAGTGCTTTCGGTGCATGCGATTTGAGTGGGTTGGTCGACCGAAAATACTTAGAAGGTTTTGGAATTTTAGTCTTAGGCGGATCGGTGGCTCAAGTGCTCCTCACTCGGTGTGTCCGAAAATGACTTGTTCAAAGTTTGTGATATAAGCATGAATAGAATTTGAGACAAGAAAGCATAGATAGCTAGGGGAGGAACTTAGGCATTCTTGTCCATCCATTTGGTCAAAAAGGAAAATCCAAAAGACCATAACAACAAATGGATGTCCTCGAATGGATAAAATTATGCATCCAACATGCTCACACAATAAGATAGCAAATGAAATATGTGTCAAACATGCACAAACAAAACACTAGCATCTAGCACACAATTTTTCGATGACTAGGTCATCTATATATGAGTATATTGACTTAGGAGTCAAATGAGAACATTTGATCATAGGTCATACTCATCGTTTAAGCACAAGTGGGGTTACCACTTTTACATAAAGCATTAATGTGTTCACATCATTTGAAGATGCTTTAGCTCAATTCTTTAGAGCAAAGCTCCCCCTTGATGTGAGAACCCCTTTTAAAGGGTCAAACTAACCTTGGGTTGTCGTAGAAGACTTCATGTAGATGTTGAAGATGTGGATGCTCAATGTTGATGAAGATCATCAAGAGTTGGGAGCAATCCTTTGGATTCGGGCACTTTCAATACCTACATGGGTTAGTCCCACAAGGAACAAACAAGGATATCCATGGACATAGATTGAAGTACACAATAGATGATGTCCATGAAAGCAATGATTACCTTGTCCCTTGACTTACCAACTCGAGGGTTTGTGACTCCATGAACTAGTGCATAATGTGGAAGTTGATTGCACAAGTTCTTGCCAAAATGAATGTGAGTGAAGTATGTTGGCGGAGTCACCCTCAAGAACTCTCTAGTTCTTCTTCTTCGGGATCCACATCATCTTGATGGGAATCCTTGGGGTTGTAGTTGAGCTTGACGAAGTAGAACTTGACGTTTCCTTGGGAACCCACTTGACCGTGGCTTTAGGTGCTTCAATAAATGCATCAATCTCCTCTTGAAGCTTGTCCTTGCCTTTTAGCTTGTGGTCTTGTGGTGGAAGGTCATCTTGAGCTTGTTCCACATTGGAGGAAGTAGGATCATTGTAACGCCCTCGATGCGGCTATATCTCCCACGTGTCGAAGCACGACTTAGAGGCATAACCGCATTGAAAGCAACGTCGCAAGTGAGGTAATCTTCGCACAATCCATGTAATACATAAGGGAAAAGGTACATAGTTGGCTTACAGTCGCCACTTCACACAATTACATAATGAACATCCATCATTCAGATTACACTCAAGGTCCGACTACGGAACCAAAATAAAAGAAGAATACCCCACATGCAACACAGATCCCCGATCGCCCCAACTGGGCTCCACTACTAATCGTCTGGAAATGAAACATAATATCGACCAAGTGCCTCATCATATTCCCACTTCAGCTCGGTTCATCATCATTACTGGCATCACCGGTACTGCGCTGCTTTTTGGTAGAATCTGTGAGCCACGAGGACTCAAAGAATCTCTCACCCGCGAGATCAAGACTATTTAAGCTTAAGGGAAGGCTGGTGTCAATAAGGAGGGCTGCTGCGACAGCGACTAGCATATATGGTGGCTACATCGCAAAAGAGAGCGAGAAGAGAAGCAAAGCACGGTCGTGAAACTAGTAGCGATCAAGAAGTGATCCTAAACAACTGCGTCAAACGTAACTCCAACATCGTGTTCACTTCCCGGACTCCGAGAAGAGACCATCACGATTACATACGGTTGATGTATTTTAATTAAGGTCAACTTCGGTTTTCTACAACCGACATTAACAAATTCCCATCTGCCTCATAACGCGGGCACGGCTTTGAAAGATAATACCTGCAGGGTGTCCCAACTTAGCCCATAACAAGCTCTCACGGTCAACGAAGGAATAAACCTTCACCCAAGACACTCCGATCGGACTCGGTATCCCGGTACATCAAGACATTTCGACAATGGTAAAACTAAACCAGCAAGACCACCCGATTGTGGCCGACAAATCCCGATAGGAGCTGCACATATCTCGTTCTCGTGGCACAACGGATGGGTCAGACCACGAGTAAAACCAGCCCTCGAGTTGCCCGTGGTGGCCCTTGATCTGCTTCCGGTTCGGACCAACACTCGAAGGAGCACCGGCCGGGGCTAAAATAAAGATGACCCTCGGCTCGCGAAAACCCAAGGGAAAAAGGGGTGTAGGTGGCGAATGGTAAAACCAAGGTTGGGCCTTCTTTGGAGGAGTTTTATTCAAAGCGAACTGTCAAGGGGTCCCATAAATCACCCGACCGCGTAAGGAACGCAAAAATCAAGGAACATAACACCGGTATGACGGAAACTAGGGTGGCAAGAGTGGAACAAAACACCGGGCATAAGGCCGAGCCTTCCACCCTTTACCAAGTATATAGATGCATTAATTAAAACAATAGATATTGTGATGTCCCAAAATATCCGTGTTCCAACAAGGAACAAACTTCATCTTCACCTGCTACTAGCAACGCTATAAGAGGGGCTGAGCAAAGCGGTAACATAGCCAATCAACGGTTCGCTAGGACATGGATGGTTAGAGGTTGACATGGCAATATGGGTGGCATGATATAGCAAGTGGTAAGTATCGCAGCATAGGCATAGCAAAAGAGCGAGCATCTAGCAAGCAAAGATAGAAGTGATATCGAAGGTATGGTCATCTTGCTCAGAAGGTTCTCAGAGTTGTCGAAGGCTTGATCTTCGTAGGCGTTCTCAACAGGTTCCTCGTTCACGTACTCGTCTCCCGGCTCTACCCAAAGCAAGAACACAAGCAACGGAACCACAATCAAAACAAGGAACAATGCACAAGCAATATGATGCAAAACATGACATGCGATGCGAGATGTGATATGCAATGCATATGTATGCTCCGGAAGGAAAATGATGAACCGGGCATCAACTTGGCAAACCAAGTATGCCGCTGGAAAGATGACATGATTTCGCTGAAATCGATATAAAGATCACCGAATCGGATGCACGGTTTGCAAATGACAAGCAAAACAAGAATGACGAAAAGCTGCGTTTAACAGCCCGATGCTACTTAGCACGCAACACGAAACTATGCTACAGCACCCCAACATAAAAACAAAGCATATGGCAGCGAACTACAGGAGATTCTTAACAAAAGAGGAACACTGAGCTACGGCTAAATCACATCATAACATGTTCAAACAAGCATGGTGAAAGTGCTCAAAATATCGGGTTCACAGACTTGGTGAAAATACTAACATGCCAGGAATTAACATCGAGAAGGCATGTTTAGAGCAAGCAAACAACATGCTACAGGAACTTATAATAGCAAAGCAAGGCATGACATGATTCTACTCAAAGCATATTTCAATAGTCCCTTACTGACCATAAGCCAAAAAGGACTCTAAGAAATGATGGCACCCATGTAAACATTGCAAGTTTTATAACAGATTTCAGACTTAGTGAAATATCAGGACATGGCAAAAACAGATTCAGCATGGCATGTTCGTGAGCTCGATGCACTCACTACAGAGCATCTCATGATAAACTAAGCATACACCCATCAAGAAGACATGGCATAGGAGCTATACATGGCAATAACAACATCATAGCATACACGGATCAACTACAACGACCTCGTGAAAATTGAATCTCACGCAAACAGTCTGCCAGGAAACATTTTCAAGCAAAAGTAGAGCACGAAAATGACATGCTAGACTACTCCATAAATGCCAACAAAGGCATGTATGGATAGAGAACATCCATAAGTTCAAAACAACCTTACTGATCATGCTCAAAAAGGGCATAGAACTCTCTGTAACAACATGAACATATGGCATAAAATTAACAGCAGGACAAGACTTAGTGAAAATACTAAGTTCCTGAAATCAGTAACATCATCATCCCTACTTTGCATGCTTGTTCTAGTCAACACATAACTCACAAAAATACATGGCAAACACCCCTGGAAAGATGGCATGGCAATGTTCAACTCACATGTAGGACTCAAGTTCATAGGGTGCACACATAATTCATGGCAAAAATGACAAAAGAGCTCGAACTGATAAGATTCTGAAACTAACGATCTGAAGCCATCTTCCAACAGCATTTAGGGCATCAAGATGAGCTCAAATGCAAATGATGCAATGGAACAAAATGATGTACTCTTCGAGACGAACAATTTGACATATTATACACCCAAAACAGAGCCACAGTTGCGGAGATGTGATGCTATGAAAATGCCACGAAATTAATCACAGACAAAATACTTGGTGGATATTTTGGGGGGGAAGAAAGTCAACCGTAGCAAATTCCGATCGGATCTGGCCGGATCGGGGTCGCCGGAGTCCGAGGTCGGGCGGAGGAGGCGAGGCCGGGCGTCACGAGGGGCGCGCCGAGGAGGAGGTCGCCATGAGGCGGCCAAAGCCTTGCGGCCGGCGGCGCTTGATGTGCTGATCTGTGCATGTGGCGTGATCTTGTGGCGGCGTGTGGGACGGCGGGACGGCGCTGGGCGCCTGGCGGTGGCGGGCGGCGAGGCCGGGGCAGGGCGGCGGGCGTGGCGGCGGCGGCTGGCATGGGCATGGGCCTGGCATGGCGGGCAAGGGCTCAAGGGTTGGCGGCGGCTGTGGTGGCCAAGGCGCCACGTGGCGAAGCGCGGATTCGTCCGTGGCGCTGGCGGACGGTCCGTATGGAGGAGGAAGAGCTAGGGTTTCATCCGAATTTCGGGGAGGGTCTTTAAATAGGCATAGAGGAGCTAGGAGAGTCCAAATGGGGTGTAGTTTTCCCCACGATCGTGATCGAACGACCGAGGACATGGAAGTGACTTAGATGGGTTATTGGGCTGTTTTGGAGGGTGTTGGGCTGCAACTCAAAAGAGGCTCTTGAGAGCACACGGTTACCGTTGAGTACCAAACGAACTCCAAACGACCAAACATGACAGTGGTCTACGGTGCTATACCAGGCCACTTGGCAAGGCTCGGTCCATTCCGAGAATGTTCAACACCCGCACACGGAAAAAGAACAAGAGGGGACGCCGGGAACATAGGAGTGTCGGATTGCAAAAGCGGACAACGGGAATATGTTCTAATCATGAGACGAACACGTATGCAAATGAGATGCACATGATGACATGATATGAGATGCATGACATGGACAAAATGCAAAACGAAAACAAAACCCAACCACGGAGGGAATATCATAGCACATATCTGAAAACGGCAATAGTTGGAGTTACAAATATGGAAAGAAACATCCGGGGTGTTACAATCATACTTCTCCTTTTGAGAAACAAACTTTGGAGTGGGATATTGACCTTCTTCCCATTCAACACCCTCGGCGTTGAACTTTCGCTCAAAACCAATTCCTTGATTCTTCCGGTGCCTTCCTTGCTTGCGAACAATTTCCTCAAAGTTCTTGCTTCCGCAAGGCTCTTGTGAACACCTTTCTCTATAATCCCTTTCAATAAACTATTTTCTTGCTCAAGTGTAACTTGGCTTGAAACATTGTTAGTGGAATCAAGAGAACTACTAGAAGTAACAACATTAGATTTAGCATGGTTATTGTTACTACTAGATGAAGAATTTTTCTTATGCTTGTCATGCTTAGTTTTAATAGGTGGCAAGAAATTAGACAAGAGAAGTCGTTTGGCAAGATATGAAGAACTCTTCTTTCGAAGATCGTCATTGATAGCTTTTAGAAACTCATGTTCTTGCTCTAGATTGAGCTTCTCGAAGCGTAGCTTCTCATGAGATCTTAGGAGCTCTCTATGATCTTCTTGAGTTGTTTCATGAGCTAACTTAAGAGTGTTTAGTTCTTTAGTTAAACGCTCAATCTCCTTCATAGCATTGTCATTCGACTCTTCTCATTGTAAAGACTACTAGCATGTTCATCATTACTAGGCTCACTAGATTTGACATGTAAAAGCTCATCTTCACCAAGCAAGTCATCCTCATCACTATCAAAGTCAATGAATTCAGGTGTGATACCTTGGGGCCTGTAGCCATGAAGCATCTTCCAATTCCCTCATTTGGTGAATCAAATAAGTCATAGGAGTTGGAGTTGGAGGATACGAGAGCAAGACCGCAACACCTTCATCTTGATAGTCGGAGTTGGAGTGATAGCTTCTTTCGGAGTGATTGTCGAAGTCGGAGCCGGAGACCCATTCACCTACATGAGCTTGATGTTTTCTTCTTGTGTAGCTCCTTGATGACTTGTCTTTCCTTTCCGAATCCTTGCTTCTCCGAGAGGATCTTCGTTCATAACGATCATCTCTACTCCTTCTCTCTTTCCGAGGTGACTCATCTCTTGAGCTTATTCTTCTTGGAGATTCTTCTCTTCTCTTGTGGGGAGTCGAACACTCATTTGAGTAGTGTCCGGGTCTTCCACAATTGTAGCAGTTTCGATCACGACTAGAAGATCTCTTTTCATCATATGATCTAGACTTTGAGCTTCTTTCCTTGCTTCTACTCTTGTAGAATTTGTTGAAGTTCTTCACCATTAGGCTTATCTCTTCATAGGAAACTAGCTTGTCACTTGAAGTTGTGGGAGCATCACTAGTAGCTTTGTAAGCACCACTTGACTTGTTGTGAAGCTCTTCCTTATCTTTAAGTGTCATCTCATGAGCAACAATTCTTCCAATGACTTCGGTAGGCTTGAGATTCTTGTAGTTTGGCATCATTTGGATCAAAGTGCACACGGTGTCATACTTTCCATCCAAAGCTCGAGAATCTTCTTGATGATGAATCGGTCGGTCATTTCTTCGCTTCCTAAGCCGGCAATCTCATTTGTGATGAGAGCAAGCCTAGAGTACATTTCAATGACTCCTTCACCTTCCTTCATCTTGAACTTGTCAAGTTGACCTTGAAGAACATCTAGCTTTGATTCCTTCACGGACTCGGTACCTTCGTGCATTTCGACCAAAGTATCCCAAATCTCTTTTGCATTCTCAAGACGGCTGATTTTGTTGAACTCCTCGGGACACAAAGCATTGAAGAGAATGTCACAAGCTTGAGCATTGTTTTGCAACATCCGCAATTCATCCGCTATAGCTTCACGATCCGGAACTTTTCCTTCCTCGAAGAACTCACCTTGCAAGCCAACACAAATAATGCCCCATGCAGCAGGGTTATGTCCAAGAATATGCATTTTCATTTTATGCTTCCAACTAGCAAAGTTTGAACCATCAAAGTAAGGACCTCTACAAAAATTACCCTCACTAGACGCCATACTCTCCTAGGTTGTGAAACCAAGCTTATGGAGTCCAATGCAATGGAAACCAATACAATGGAGACCAAAGCTCTGATACCACTTGTAGGATCGAAAGTATGTCTAGAGGAGGGGTGATTAGACTACTTGACAATATAAAAATTCAGCCTTTTGATTAAGACAAGTTTTGGCAGATTTCAAGATAATGATCAAGTCAAGTATCACCCTACACATGCAATTCTAGAGTATTGGCAGCGGAAAGTAAATTGCACATGTAGTAAAGAGAGGTGGAGAAGAGCAAACACAATTTGGAGACACGGAGATTTTTCTCGTGGTTCCGATAGGTGGTGCTATCGTCAATCCACGTTGATGGAGACTTCAACCCACGGAGGGTAACGGCTGCGAGAGTCCACGGAGGGCTCCACCCACGAAGGGTCCACGAAGAAGCAACCTTGTCTATGCCATCATGGCATACGCCCACGGAGGACTAGCCTTACTCGGGGTAGATCTTCACGAGTAGGCGATCTCCTTGCCCTTACAAACTTCTTGGTTCAACTCCACATCTTGACGGAGGCTCCCAAGCGACACCTAACCAATCTAGGAGGCACCACCCTCCAAAAGGTAATAGATGGTGTTGGTGATGATGAACTCCTTGCTCTTGTGCTTCAAATGATAATCTCCCCAACACTCAACTCTCCTCACTGATTTGGCTGTGGTGGAAGAAAGGTTTGAGTGGAAAGCAACTTGGGAAGGTTAGAAATCAAGTGTCATATGGTGGGAGTGGAGCAACTTGATCTCAACACAAGGGTAGGTAGTTTTCTTCTCAGAAATGTAAGGTAGGAGTGGTAGTTCTTTCGATGGCTCTCTCCACGAATGAAGAGGAGGTGGAGGGTATTTATAGCCTCCACACAAAATCCAACTGTTACACACATTTGACCAATCTCGGTCGGACCGAAGTTGACAACTCGGTGAGACCGAAAGTTCAAATCTTGTGAGCGTTGGGATTTTCGATGGGACCGAAAATACAATCTCGGTGAGTCCGATTCTTCCAAAGACTAGGGTTTGCCAATCTCGGTGGGACCGACTTTATCATCTCGGTGACACCGATTTGATGACGTATGTTCTGAAGCTTGGCAACACTAGTTTCGTGAGACCGAGTTTGGAATCGGAAAATCCAAATTACTAGGGTTTGGCTTTGTGGTGAGGTGGTTCATCTCGGTGTGGTGAGTTTAGGAAATCGGTGGGACCGAGATTACTTATGGGTGTATGTTGGAATGAAAGATTACCGATGGTTTGGGAGATGTATCACTAAGCACTTTGAGCAACCAGATCATTAACATAACCTCATCCCTTTTAATAGTATTGGCTTTCCTATAGACTCAATGTGATCTTGGATCACTAAACCAAAAATGGAGTCTTGAGCTTTGCCAATGTTTTCCTTAGCATTTTGAGGGGTCCACTTCTTGATCATTGCCATACCCATATCAATGAACTTTCTCAAATGTTCTCAAGAAACTATTAGTTCAATGATGTATATGTTGTTATTAATTACCAAAACCACCCGGGGATTAGTTGCACTTTCAATCTCCCCCTTTTTGGTAATTGATGACAACATATAGATCAAAGCTTCGACATAGGATATAATCAATGAATAATATAAATCGCTTTGAGAAGTATGTGATAAGCAAGAGCTCCCCTAAATTTGTGCATTATTTAAGATTTGCGTTTGAATGCAAATGCACAATCGATTAGGATCATGGGTCACTCTTCCATGTCACATACATCTTGGTGGAGCGCACAAAATGATAAGAATGAATAGCATGCACCCAATCACCAAGACATGAGTAAATGATCATACAAGATATGAATAGCATATGATAAGCATTAAGCACACATTAAGGCATAGTACGATCAAGCACTCATCAAAGTAGAAACAAGCGTAGTATCAAACACAGAATGTCTCAAAAACTCAAAAGTATCTCAAAAGAACGCAAATGAAACGAAAAGAGCAAAAGCGAGCACTCTCTCTCTCGAAGTCCTATGATCTATACAATTTCTCCCCTTTGGCAACAAGTTACCAAAAGTTCGAAAGGTATGAGAGCTAAACGTCACTAGGGACTCTGCCGGCGGCTCTGTGCAGGTTGATGGAGTTGAGATAGCTGCATCTGCAAAGGCTTCACCGATGTCTGTGGAGCCGGAGGAGTGGTCACTTTGGGCTGGAGCTGGGCCCGATGGAGCTGTGGAGGTGCTTGATCTTGTAGCCTCGTGTCATCCTTTGGAATAGCAATGATCGGGTCTGGTAGGAACCTAAGCAGGCTGTTCATAATCATCCTGGACTAGATCATCTTGCATCTCTTGCATGAGCTCTTCCTTCTCCCTTTTAGCTTCCTCGATATCTGCCTCAAGCTTGCTGACGGTGACTTGTACTTCAGTCAGCTTCACATCCAGAGCATGGATCTTGTCTTCAACAATCCTCTCAAGGCTCTCCCGAGATCGCACAATCTTGGCAGGCGTTGTTCAATCCTCTGGTAGCTTCAAGGAGCTGTTCTCCAACACTCTTGGGTTTTTTGCTGCTGCTTTCTTCCTTCTCAGCTTTGGCTTGTTTGGCAGCTTCAGACTTTGCTTGACCTTCAACAGACGTGGGATCATCCTCATCATCACAACTTCATTGTCCTCATGCTCAGCTGCGAGTGGCAAATGTGGTCTATCCAACAAGTAGGTGCCCGTGCCAAACTTGGCATTGATAAGCATCTGAATGTGCGGGGCAAATCCACATGACCTCTTATGGTCTGCTGCAGTCCTCTTGATAGTCTCAACTATCAGGTCCATCACCTTGAAAGGTACCTTCTGATCAAGTATATGCAGCATGTTGATAGAATAGCCTCTTATCATGCGATGATCTCCAGACTTGGGCATCAGGGTATGCCTCAGAATTGTGTTTGTGGTAGGTAGACCTGCCTGGAGATGATACACTGAGCCGAGCTTCCAGATTTCCACATCCTTAGCTGGTACCTCATTGTACATATTTTTCATAGTCTCATGGTTCTTCTTGGGAATACCATAGACAACAACATCATCATCTCTCTCAAGACTTTGGAGCATTCAGCAGTCTGCCCATTCTTCAACAAATGAAGAGAATCTCGACCTTCATCATCCATACAATCCTGCCATCCGGATAGAAATGAGTCAGTGGCATAGAATTGCATGATCATCTCATCATTCCAATCATCGCCTTCCGACCAACGAAATCAGCAACACCACATGCAAGAAAGCTCTCATGCACATGTGGAAAGTAGTCTCTGTGCTCTTCATCTTTGTCAATGTATGCCCGATCAACATAGCGAGTGTCTGCAACAATGGGCTTCTTGTCCATAAGCACGATCTCATAGAAATCTTGTTTGCTCTCGGTGTGGAACCTTGGGTCAACAGCAGTCCTTCTCCTCACAAAGATATGGATCAGCTTGTCTCCATAGCCCGAGACCTTTATCCTTTCTTTCCTTCATGTTTTCAGCTCGAGGATGAGCATCATTGTGAATTGGCAATTTCGACGGAATTTCAGCAATCTGGTGCCTCATCATCGACTCACCGGTGGCACATTGTCTTTCTTCTTCTCTCAAGCGGGAATGTTTCGACAGTTTTCTTGGGCTTGGCAAAGAGGCTTGGCTTGAGCTGCCTTTCTTTGGAGCAGACGGCTTAGACTTTGAAGGTGCTCCTGCCCTGATGGCATCGCCCATGAACTTTGGCTTCTGAGGAGGAGGCTGTGGAGCTTCCTCATCCTCATCATCATCATCTGCTGCTTCATCATGCACAATCCTCTTCCTCTTGGAAGTTTTCTTCACCTTGCTCGAGGTTTCTTCTTCCATGCTGAGCTTCTTGGCAATAGTGGACTTCTTCACTTTACTGGTGCCTTTCTTGGTTTGTTGCCCTTGATGCTCTTTGGCAACAACTTTCCTCTTAGGCTTAGATGAGATCTCTTCCTCAGCAATGAAATCAGAGTCTTCTTCATCAGAATTCTTCTTCTTCCTGGCCCTGGTGGCAGCAGGAGGAAAACCACTTGGTGTGCTCCTCTCACCATCATCAGAAAAGCTGCTGACCTCAGGACTAGTGCCCGCCTCTGGAATCTCAGCAATTGGAGACTCGGACTGTTCGCTGTCACCGGCATCCGACATGGTGACAACCCGTGAATAGATTAGGTGTAGGCGAGAATAGAAGAGTTATCACAAACTGCAGAAGATTTTGCAAAAAATGAGTTCAAATTTCAGTTTTAGGTTTTCACAGAATGCATTTCGGTCAGACCGAGTCTAAAATTCGGTGAATCCGAAGTGTTCTAACAGAGGCATTCACACCACTTTCGGTCAGACCGATGTGGGTTTCGGTCCTGCCGAGAACACTAGGGTTTCACTAAATCCTCATTTCGGTCACACCGATTTGCACAACTCGGTTGGACCGAAAAGTGCAGTGCAATGGCCAGAGGCCAAATCGGTCATTCCGAGAATGTAGAATCGGTCTCACCGAGATGTGTTCGGCGGAAACCTAACCCTAAAACTTTCACTCGAATTTCATTCTAAGAACTAATCTGCTGGATAGGAAGATCTCAAACGTGGCAAGAAGCTAGGCAAACCAATCGTGCATAGAATCGGAGGTTGAAGCACGAGAGGGATCGAAACTCACCCTAACTTGGTGGAGTTCCTCTACGGCGGCAACGACGCAGAGAGAATGTCCGTTGACGGCGACGGAGACCTGCGGCGAGGGCGCACAGGCGATGACGGAGACGATCCGGAGACCACGGCGACGGCAGCAAAGGGTTTGGGGCGAGACGTTTTGAAGAAGTAATCAACGCGCGCTGCCCTCAGGTATATATACCCTTTAGCTATCGGTGGGACCGAGTTGTAAAACTCGGTGGCACCGAGATGGATAACTGCATGGCAGTTACACATTTCGGTCACGCTGAAAATTGCAACTCGGTTTCACCGAGGTGAAAACCTAGATCAATCCAAGTGCTTTCGGTCTGTCTGATTTGAGTGGGTTGGTCTGACCGAAAATACTTAGAAGGTTTTGGAATTTTAGTCTTAGACGGATCGGTGGCTCCGAGTGCTCCTCACTCGGTGTGTCCGAAAATGACTTGTTCAAAGTTTGTGATATAAGCATGAATAGAATTTGAGACAAGAAAGCATAGATAGCTAGGGAGGAACTTAGGCATTCTTGTCCATCCATTTGGTCAAAAAGGAAAATCCAAAAGACCATAACAACAAATGGATGTCCTCGAATGGATAAAATTATGCATCCAACATGCTCACACAATAAGATAGCAAATGAAATATGTGTCAAACATGCACAAACAAAACACTAGCATCTAGCACACAATTTTTCGATGACTAGGTCATCTATATATGAGTATATTGACTTAGGAGTCAAATGAGAACATTTGATCATAGGTCATACTCATCGTTTAAGCACAAGTGGGGTTACCACTTTTACATAAAGCATTAATGTGTTCACATCATTTGAAGATGCTTTAGCTCAATTCTTTAGAGCAAAGCTCCCCCTTGATGTGAGAACCCCTTTTAAAGGGTCAAACTAACCTTGGGTTGTCGTAGAAGACTTCATGTAGATGTTGAAGATGTGGATGCTCAATGTTGATGAAGATCATCAAGAGTTGGGAGCAATCCTTTGGATTCGGGCACTTTCAATACCTACATGGGTTAGTCCCACAAGGAACAAACAAGGATATCCATGGACATAGATTGAAGTACACAATAGATGATGTCCATGAAAGCAATGATTACCTTGTCCCTTGACTTACCAACTCGAGGGTTTGTGACTCCATGAACTAGTGCATAATGTGGAAGTTGATTGCACAAGTTCTTGCCAAAATGAATGTGAGTGAAGTATGTTGGCGGAGTCACCCTCAAGAACTCTCTAGTTCTTCTTCTTCGGGATCCACATCATCTTGATGGGAATCCTTGGGGTTGTAGTTGAGCTTGACGAAGTAGAACTTGACGTTTCCTTGGGAACCCACTTGACCGTGGCTTTAGGTGCTTCAATAAATGCATCAATCTCCTCTTGAAGCTTGTCCTTGCCTTTTAGCTTGTGGTCTTGTGGTGGAAGGTCATCTTGAGCTTGTTCCACATTGGAGGAAGTAGGATCATACTTCTCCTTTTGAGAAACAAACTTTGGAGTGGGATATTGACCTTCTTCCCATTCAACACCCTCGGCGTTGAACTTTCGCTCAAAACCAATTCCTTGATTCTTCCTGCCTTCCTTGCTTGCGAACAATTTCCTCAAAGTTCTTGCTTCCGCAAGGCTCTTGTAGACACCTTTCTCTATAATCCCTTTCAATAAACTATTTTCTTGCTCAAGTGTAACTTGGCTTGAAACATTGTTAGTGGAATCAAGAGAACTACTAGAAGTAACAACATTAGATTTAGCATGGTTATTGTTACTACTAGATGAAGAATTTTTCTTATGCTTGTCATGCTTAGTTTTAATAGGTGGTAAGAAATTAGACAAGAGAAGTCATTTGGCAAGATATGAAGAACTCTTCTTTCGAAGATCGTCATTGATAGCTTTTAGAAACTCATGTTCTTGCTCTAGATTGAGCTTCTCGAAGCGTAGCTTCTCATGAGATCTTAGGAGCTCTCTATGATCTTCTTGAGTTGTTTCATGAGCTAACTTAAGAGTGTTTAGTTCTTTAGTTAAACGCTCAATCTCCTTCATAGCATTGTCATTCGACTCTTCTCGACTGTAAAGACTACTAGCATGTTCATCATTACTAGGCTCACTAGATTTGACATGTAAAAGCTCATCTTCACCAAGCAAGTCATCCTCATCACTATCAAAGTCAATGAATTCAGGGTGTGATACCTTGGGGCCTGTAGCCATGAAGCATCTTCCAATTCCCTCATTTGGTGAATCAAATAAGTCATAGGAGTTGGAGTTGGAGGATCTGAGAGCAAGACCGCAACACCTTCATCTTGACTGTAGTCGGAGTTGGAGTGATAGCTTCTTTCGGAGTGATTGTCGAGTCGGAGCCGGAGACCCATTCACCTACATGAGCTTGATGTTTTCTTCTCGTGTAGCTCCTTGATGACTTGTCTTTCCTTTCCGAATCCTTGTTTCTCCGAGAGGATCTTCGTTCATAACGATCATCTCTACTCCTTCTCTCTTTCGAGGTGACTCTTCTCTTGAGCTTCTTCTTCTTGGAGATTCTTCTCTTCTCTTGTGGGGAGTCGAACACTCATTTGAGTAGTGTCCGGTCTTCCACAATTGTAGCAGATTCGATCACGACTAGAAGATCTCTTTTCATCATATGATCTAGACTTTGAGCTTCTTTCCTTGCTTCTACTCTTGTAGAATTTGTTGAAGTTCTTCACCATTAGGCTTATCTCTTCATTGGAAACTAGCTTGTCACTTGAAGTTGTGGGAGCATCACTAGTAGCTTTGTAAGCACCACTTGACTTGTTGTGAAGCTCTTCCTTATCTTTAAGTGTCATCTCATGAGCAACAATTCTTCCAATGACTTCGGTAGGCTTGAGATTCTTGTAGTTTGGCATCATTTGGATCAAAGTGCACACGGTGTCATACTTTCCATCCAAAGCTCTGAGAATCTTCTTGATGATGAATCGGTCGGTCATTTCTTTGCTTCCTAAGCCGGCAATCTCATTTGTGATGAGAGCAAGCCTAGAGTACATTTCAGCGACTCCTTCACCTTCCTTCATCTTGAACTTGTCAAGTTGACCTTGAAGAACATCTAGCTTTGATTCCTTCACGGACTCGGTAATTTCGTGCATTTCGACCAAAGTATCCCAAATCTCTTTTGCATTCTCAAGACGGCTGATTTTGTTGAACTCCTCGGGACACAAAGCATTGAAGAGAATGTCACAAGCTTGAGCATTGTTTTGCAACATCCGCAATTCATCCGCTGTAGCTTCACGATCCGGAACTTTTCCTTCCTCGAAGAACTCACCTTGCAAGCCAACACAAATAATGCCCCATGCAGCAGGGTTATGTCCAAGAATATGCATTTTCATTTTATGCTTCCAACTAGCAAAGTTTGAACCATCAAAGTAAGGACCTCTATGAAAATTACCCTCACTAGACGCCATACTCTCCTAGGTTGTGAAACCAAGCTTATGGAGTCCAATGCAATGGAAACCAATACAATGGAGACCAAAGCTCTGATACCACTTGTAGGATCGAAAGTATGTCTAGAGGGGGGGTGATTAGACTACTTGACAATATAAAAATTCAGCCTTTTGATTAAGACAAGTTTTGGCAGATTTCAAGATAATGATCAAGTCAAGTATCACCCTACGCATGCAATTCTAGAGTATTGGCAGCGGAAAGTAAATTGCACATGTAGTAAAGAGAGGTGGAGAAGAGCAAACGCAATTTGGAGACACGGAGATTTTTCTCGTGGTTCCAATAGGTGGTGCTATCGTCAATCCACGTTGATGGAGACTTCAACCCACGGAGGGTAACGGCTGCGAGAGTCCACGGAGGGCTCCACCCACGAAGGGTCCACGAAGAAGCAACCTTGTCTATGCCATCATGGCATACGCCCACGGAGGACTAGCCTTACTCGGGGTAGATCTTCACGAAGTAGGCGATCTCCTTGCCCTTACAAACTTCTTGGTTCAACTCCACATCTTGACGGAGGCTCCCAAGCGACACCTAACCAATCTAGGAGGCACCACCCTCCAAAAGGTAATAGATGGTGTTGGTGATGATGAACTCCTTGCTCTTGTGCTTCAAATGATAATCTCCCCAACACTCAACTCTCCTCACCGATTTGGCTGTGGTGGAAGAAAGGTTTGAGTGGAAAGCAACTTGGGAAGGCTAGAAATCAAGTTTCATATGGTGGGAGTGGAGCAACTTGATCTCAACACAAGGGTAGGTAGTTTTCTTCTCGAAAATGTAAGGTAGGAGTGGTAGTTCTTTCGATGGCTCTCTCCATGAATGAAGAGGAGGTGGAGGGTATTTATAGCCTCCACACAAAATCCAACTGTTACACACATTTGACCAATCTCGGTCGGACCGAAGTTGACAACTCGGTGAGACCGAAAGTTCAAATCTTGTGAGCGTTGGGATTTTCGTGGGACCGAAAATACAATCTCGGTGAGTCCGATTCTTCCAAAGACTAGGGTTTGCCAATCTCGGTGGGACCGACTTTATCATCTCGGTGACACCGATTTGATGACGAAGGTTCTGAAGCTTGGCAACACTAGTTTCGTGAGACCGAGTTTGGAATCGGAAAATCCAAATTACTAGGGTTTGGCTTTGTGGTGAGGTGGTTCATCTCGGTGTGGTGAGTTTAGGAAATCGGTGGGACCGAGATTACTTATGAGTGTATGTTGGAATGAAAGATTGCTGATGGTTTGGGAGATGTATCACTAAGCACTTTGAGCAACCAGATCATTAACATAACCTCATCCCCTTTTAATAGTATTGGCTTTCCTATAGACTCAATGTGATCTTGGATCAATAAACCAAAAATGGAGTCTTGAGCTTTAGCCAATGTTTTCCTTAGCATTTTGAGGGGTCCACTTCTTCAGTCATTGCCATACCCATATCACTGAACTTTCTGAAATGTTCTCAAGAAACTATTAGTTCAATGATATATATGTTGTTATTAATTACCAAAACCACCCGGGGATTAGTTGCACTTCCAGAATGTTTCATGTTTTCTTTAGCAGGTGATGGACAATGCCAACAGGGGATGGATCATATCTGAATCCGGCTTTCCCTTTGGTCCGGCTTATGATCATATCTAAATCTAGCCTTGGTCACTTGGGGGCTTCCTGTTCAAACATAGGTCGTATTCGAGCCAAAGAGAACATAAATGTCGATACCCACTTGATGGGCATATTGCCAAACCCACTTGGGGGCTTCCTGATCAAATTTGAATCATAGCTTAACCCCTTTGGGTCTGACGTGGATCGTATTCGAATCAGCGTCATTAAACAACTCTAATGTTCACTTGGGGGCTTCCTGTTCAAACATAGGTCGTATTCGAACCAAAGAGAACATAGTTGTCGATACCCACTTGATCGGCATCGCCAAAGCCACTGGGGGCTATATGATCGTATCCGAATCTTAGCTTAACACCTTTGGAATGGTTCTCTGATCGTATTCGAATCAGGAGCCTGTGAACATTTGCAAATATGAGTATTTTTACTATCATTGAAACCTTCTTGAGGAGATGGCTCTTTCCGGCTTTATATTAGTTACTTCAGGTTCTAACAAGTGCCAGGTAAAAACTTATATGAGCCGGAGAGGTTATTAAAAAGGGTGTCACGGGTATGTTGTTCTGGTTATGTTTTAAACTAATCATGAACCGGCTTATACATATGATTTTTTGATCATGTCCGGGTTATCAATATTCTATAACCCGCTGGTGAAGTGAATCGCCCAGGAAAGCCTTGTCTATCTTATGTGCAGGTTAAAACGTACCAAGATGAAGGATCAAGGAAACACTTGATTAACATAAGCAAGATGAATTTAGTACTGGCGGCTTAACAAAAGCAATAAGTACCATAAGGCACGACAGGCGTTAAGGAGTTTTCTATCCTATTACAAGACTCCCCGAGTCTGAATAAGTGAAACATTGTTTTTTGTCAAGTTATAACCCGGCTGGCGGCTCATTCCTCCAGATGGCTTGATGACTCCGGGTTATCCTTCCCCGCCTCTCCTTCGGTTGTTGTGTCCTAGAAGGTGGACGAGGCCCAGTCAATGCCGCTCAAAGCTTCAAATTCAGCTTCATCATCTATTAAACTGGCTGGGTCCACTTCAGGGGCAAAGGTATGCTTACGCGTTGGAGGGAGTAGGCTGACTTGGTCATATGGGACATTGGGGATTCTCCGGTTCTCGCTATCATAACCCGGCGAATACTTGGTGAGGTCAGTGTCCTCCCCAATGAGAGTCGCCAGAGGGCGTACGACCTTAACACAGGCAGTGAAGTCCTGTTCACCAAAAGCAGTGTTGTCCTCCTTAAGACTTGGATATCCAAGAGAGAGGTCAGCAAGGTCAAGCTCTAGCACCCATGCTTTTGCCCGACTCAGTGCAGCCACGGCTCCGGCTCTTGCGGATGCCCGCCTTAAGTCTTGAATGCGTTGAGGTAGCACCGACAGATGTCTCAACACGTCTTGCAGAAGTCGGAGAGAGGTATTGGATAAAGCCGCAGCGGTCAACGCACGCTGTGACCCGGAGTATAGCTGCTCTATCAAGGTGTACACTGCCTTAAGCTTGAAAAGCATGTTTTCCTTCAGATTGGTACTCTTGAGGCCTGCATATTCACAGGTATAACAGTAAGCCGGAGGCAACTAATACAATGACTCTTGAAGGATTACAATGTTTATGAGCGGCTTACCAAAGATAGCTGAGACCATTTGGGATATGTGCCGCTTTAAGTCGGACTGACTCGTTTGTCGCTTCGCAAGAGATGCCTCCATTGTCTCATTTCGGTCACCAATGAAGCCCTCTCATCAACCCAAGCCTTCTTTTCCGATTCAAAAATCTTCTTCAGCTTCGCTTGTTCAGAGATACTGAATTCAAACTTGGAATTGGCTTTCTGAGCTTCAAGCTCTTGGGTTTTCAACCGGCTCTTCAAATCAGCAATCTCCGCCTGAAATTGACTTGCGGTGGCCTACATTGACATCAAGTTATGGTAAGAATCTTGGTAAGATAACATTTAAGTCCCAAGCATTTTACATGTAAAGACACTTGGCACTTGGGGGCTAATGTATGTTTAAAGCATTTTTAAGTCTATTTTACCAAGTTACACATAAGCACTTTACAAGTAAAGGTACTTAACACTTGGGGGCTAATGTAACCCAAGTTTAAAGTTTTCATGTTATCTCCGGGTTAAACATATTCAATGTAAGCCGGACGAAACTAATAGCTAGCAGATTATTAAGTCTACAGCATATTCGTTCATAAGCAATAGACTTGGGGCTGAATACGATAAAGTAAGATTCAGAGTGAAAGCTTAAATTTTACCTCGGATTTATGCTGTATTTGCTTCACCATGTCAATCTCCAGGTCACGACTACTGTGTACTTGGTTCAGATAGCCTGAGACTATATCACCAATACTTAAGTGAGAGTAATTGGTGATGTCTTGTTTGGACTTCCGGCGCTGGGCAAATTCCTCCTTGGCGGTGCATTGGGCAAGGGCGGTAGGCCGGCCCGGTTCAACGTATTGGCTCTTCACAATTTCAACCTCTGGGTCAACCGTCTTGGCCGGGCTAGGAGTTTCCGGATCATCCGAGTTGTGAATCACGTCTTCTGCAGGCGGGTCAGAAGTTGGCTCCAGAATGTCAGAGGCCGGTTCAAGCGGTGGCTAAGGAGCGGAGCTGTCTGGAACGGATGAATCAAGCACCGGTTCAGTAACCAACGGGTCTTGGGACAGCTTATTTTTCTTTGCTTTCTTACTGGGCTTTACTTGCCCGCTGTCAATCAAAGTGGAAGGGTAAGTATCAAGGCATAAGTATGGGTAAACTCAAAGTAAGAAAGGTTATATTACCCGGGAGCCGTTTTGAAAGCCGGCATGTTCGATTGCATCGACTCACCAGAAGAAGGAGAGGTATCCTGATAGTTGGAGTCGGATGAATTGAGAGGATGGCGAATCAAACCCATCAAGGGTAAAACAAAACGAAAGTCGGAGATAACCTCGGTCCGACGCTTCCTGGTTACATCAGGTAAGCCGGAGGAAAGCTCTGCGTCCTGGTTGGCCCGAGTCTGCCTCCGGTTCTCAAGCTGCTGTTGCTTCAAAAGAAATTGAGGATCTTGGTAAGCGAGAGGGTGTGAAAACCTTACTTTCCGGGTCACCCTTCGGATTCTTTGTGTTGGCAAAGGCTTTGAGTCGGAGGAAATTATAGTTACCTCTTCGCCAGCTGCTTGGCTGTTCCCAGTATCCTCCTGAAAGAATCTAAATGTCAGTAAGGTAACGGTGAAAGGATTAAAGAAAATTAAAAAGATTACCTCTTCCTCATCTGAAGAAGAGTCGTCCAATCTCATCATATCAGAGGCGCTGGGGTTCTTCTTTTTAGAGGTACCCGTCCTGGCGGCTTTCCTTTCGGTCTTCTTGGTCGCCCGGGCCAGTTTTGCAGCCTCATGGTCATATTTGACCTTCCAGAAGTTGTCATCGGCCTGTGGAAAAAGATAAGGGATCATAAGTACCAGATGGTAACATATTAAAGAGTATTTGTGAAGATTAGTAACTCACTGCAGGAGCCGGATTCTTCTTGCAGAAGGGAAGCAAACTGAAAGTATTACTGGTTACAGTGCCTTCCTTCAATAGTGATTGGACTGTAGCATCTACCACATCGTCTGGTAAGTCCTCAGGATTATGACGCATTGAGTCATCCTTTTCGCCTGTGTAAGTACACATTAAGCCAGAGCGGTGGCTTAATGGTAATATCCGCCAGGTGGCCTAGACCCGGACCAAATCAATGCCAGTTAACCCGTTGCCCAAGAGGGCCTTGATCTTTTTGATGGTGGGGTTAAGAGGCAGGTGCTCAACAGCAGTTAACTTGTCCGGCAGAGGATGTTTGGATTCAAGGCGCAGGGCGCGAAAGCCGGGCAGAGGCCTCTCGTCAGCCGAAGAGGTGTCTTGGCAGTAGAACCGCGTCTGGTTCCAGTCTTTGGGATGAGTCGGCAGCTCAGCGTAAGGAAAAAGGCTGTCTCTCCGCCGCTGGATTGAGATGCCGCCAAGTTCAAGACTAGGTCCACTGGCGCGCTCATTCTGCCGGTTTAAGTAAAAAAGCTCCCTGAATAGCAGTAGACTTGGTTCTTCTCCTAAATATACCTCGCAGAAGACTTGGAAATTACACAGATTGGACACGGAATTGGGTCCAATGTCTTGAGGCCTCAGGTCAAAGAAATTCAGAACTTCCCTGAAGAATTTTGAGCCGGGAGGGGAAAATCCCCGGTTCATGTGGTCTGTGAAAACTACTACTTCTCCGTCTTTGGGTTGAGGTATCTCTTCAGACGGGTGAGGGACACGATAGGACATGACCTCCTTTTTGGGCAGATGGCCAAAGGCTACAAACTCGGCAAGCTTGCTTTTAGTGACTGTGGATGGAACCCAGTTGCACGTTACAGGGGGCTTGGCCGCCTTTGGAGCCATAATGACAGTGGCCTACGACAAAGTAAAAAGTTCCGGTTCAAAATTAACCCAGGAGAAATATTCAAATTTATTCAAAATGGCGGCTTAAGCAAGGAGCCTAACGATATAAGGGTGATTGTGTAGTAAAGTTTAAGCCGCTATCAGGATCAACAATCGTTCAAGGATTTTTAAACCGGACACCTAGACAGTGGTGATAAAGTAAGTTCTCCAGAAAAAGCTTTCCGGGTGATAGAAACAAGTTTCACAAACAACAGCCTTTATCATGGATCAAAATATTGTTCTGAAGGAGAAAAATTTCTAGACCTAGAAACAGGACAGAGAAGTTCATGCATTCAGGGGAGGTCTCCAAACAAGAAAAATAAGATCTATTTCTATACAAGGTCGATGCGGACAGCTACCGCAGCAGCTCTGCACAGTTCTTACGATCTAAAACAGGATGCGGAGGTATCAAGGGTTTGCATCGGGCGGTGATGAACCCGACGAACTTGGCAGGGCATCAAGATAGATCTAAGGAAAGAGAAGAAAGGAACTCACGGATGAAGATGAACCGCGGAGGCTCGCCGTCGATCTCTGGTCGAAAGTCAGGTTGATGCAGCGGCCTGAGTCGATGAAGACGAGGGGATCGAAGGTGACGGCGGCGAAGCTTGAGCGGCAGAGAGGAGAGGAAGAAGACGACTGGGCAGGTAAAGGGAAATGACCTAAGTCGTGGCTATTTATAGGAAGGAGATGACTCAGACGGCGCGAGAAATGAAGAGATAACAATTATTATCCAGCGACCCTAACGCCTCGGTTTTCGGAACAGTTAGTAAAGAAAAGATCCGTTGAAGGATTCGGTGGAATAAAAAATGAGTTGAAGGAAGGATGACGTCACGCCGAGTTAAGATGGAATCAGAAGATGACGTCATGGCGGGTTAACGAAAACCCTCTATATAGTCAGAAGACTGAAGATTTAATTCTTTAAAAATATTCTTTAGACTGACATGAACAGGTTCAAATCAGTCTGGGGCCTAATGTTGGGGATATGACTATTTGTGTAAGCCGCCCAGGAGGGGCCGGGTTACGCAAAGAGTACTCATCAGAGGAAGCCCAAGGCCAAGCATGAAGATGGCGGTTCAATAAAGAGCTTAAGGCCCACGGACGGCTTAAGCCCATTGTAGTAAACTGCCATGATGGCATGACTTGTAATGTAAGGTATATTTAACTGGTCACCGAGCCGGACTCTGTTTATAAGCCGGCCGGGACTCTGTAAACCGCAGGGGTCAACCCGTGTATATAAGGGGACGACCTGCGGGCGACTTAGGGCAAGAAACAACACATCGAGAACCAGGCATAGCGTGTCTCGCTCCCTGGTTATCGAAACATCAATACCAACCCAACTAGACGTAGGCCTTACCTTCAACGTAAGGGGCCGAACTAGTATAAACTCTCTCGTGTCCCTTGTCCCGATTTAACCCCTTCAATCTTCCTAGTTGCGATGGCTCCACAACTAAGTCCTTTCACGAGGACATCTGACGTGACTATTCCACGACAGTCACCTAGCGGTGCATCAAGGACATAATTCTTCTGTGCAGCAATGAGGACAATCCTCAGATCACGGATCCAATCCACACCATTGCTACTAACATCTTTCAACACATTTTTCTCTAGGAACATATCAAAATAAACATATGAAAGCAACAACGCGAGATATTGATCTACAACATAATTTGCAAAATACTAATCATATTACTTAAGAACTCCCACTTAGATAGACATCCCTCTAATCCTCTAAGTGATCACGTGATCCAAATCAACTAAACCATAACTGATCATCACGTGAAATGGAGTAGTTTTCAATGGTGAACATCATTATGTTGATCATATCTACTATATGATTCACGCTCGACCTTTCGGTCTCAGTGTTCCGAGGCCATATTTGCATATGCTAGGCTCGTCAAGTTTAACCTGAGTATTCTGCGTGTGCAAAAACTGGCTTGCACCCGTTGTAAATGGACGTAGAGCTTATCACACCCGATCATCACGTGGTGTCTGGGCACAACGAACTTTGGCAATGGTGCATACTCAGGGAGAACACTTTTATCTTGAAATTTAGTGAGAGATCATCTTATAATGCTACCGTCAAACAAAGCAAGATAAGATGCATAAAAGATAAACATCACATGCAATCAATATAAGTGATATGATATGGCCATCATCATCTTGTGCTTCTGATCTCCATCTCCGAACCACCGTCATGACCACCATCGTCACCGGCGCGACACCTTGATCTCCATCGTAGCATCGTTGTCGTCTCGCCAGCTATTGCTTCTACGACTATCGCTACCGCTTAGTGATAAAGTAGAGCAATTACAGGGCGATTGCATTTCATACAATAAAGCGGCAACCATATGGCTCTCGCCATTGCCGATAACTTCGATTACAAAACATGATCATCTCATACAATAAAATATAGCATCACGTCTTGACCATATCACATCACAACATGCCTGCAAAAACAAGTTAGACGTCCTCTACTTTGTTGTTGCAAGTTTTACGTGGCTGCTACGGGTCGAGCAAGAACCGTTCTTACCTCGCATCAAAACCACAATGATAGTTCGTCAAGTTAGTGTTGTTTTAACCTTCGCAAGGACCGGGCGTAGCCACACTCGATTCAACTAAAGTTGGAGAAACAGAAACCCGCCAATCACCTGTGTGCAAAGCACGGCGGTAAAACCAGTCTCGTGTAAGCGTACGTGTAATGTCGGTCTGGGCCGCTTCATCCAACAATACCGCGGAACCAAAGTATGACATGCTGGTAAGTAGTATGACTTGTATCGTCCACAACTCACTTGTGTTCTACTCGTGCATACAACATCAACGCATAAAACCTAGGCTTGGATGCCACTGTTGGGGAACGTAGTAATTTCAAAAAAATTCCTACGCACACGCAAGGATCATGGTGATGCATAGCAACGAGAGGGGAGAGTGTTGTCCACGTACCCTCGTAGACTGAAAGCGGAAGCGTTAGAACAACGTGGTTGATGTAGTCGTACGTCTTCACGATCCGACCGATCCAAGTACCGAACGTACGGCACCTCCGAGTTCAGCACACGTTCAGCTCGATGATGATCCCCGGACTCCAATCCAGCAGGGTGTCGGGGATGAGTTCCGTTAGCACGACGGCGTGGTGACGGTGATGATGTTCTACCGACGCAGGGCTTCGCCTAAGCACCGCTACGATATGTCTGAGGTGGAATATGGTGGAGGGGGGCACCGCACACGGCTATGGAACGATCACGAAGATCAACTTGTGTGTATCTGGGGTGCCCCCCTCCTCCGTATATAATGGGGGGAGGAGGAGGGGGTCGGCTAAGGGGGAGAGGCGCGCCCTAGGGGGGCAATCCTACTCCAAGTAGGTTTGGCCCCCCTTTCCTATTAGGAGTAGGAGAGGGAAGGAAGAGAGGGGAGGGAAGAAGGAAAGGGGGGTCGGCCCCCCTCCCAATTCGGATTGGGCTTGGGGGGCTCCTTTGCTCCTTCTCCCTCCTTTCCACTAAGGCCCAATAAGGCCCATATACCTAGGTATAGTCCCAATCTCACCCGGAACCTTTCCGGTGTCCAAATATAGTCGTCCAATATATAGATCTTTATGTCTCGACCATTTCGAGACTCCTCGTCATGTCCGTGATCACATCCGAGACTCCGAACAACCTTCGGTACATCAAAAACTATAAACTCATAATATAACTGTCATCGTAACGTTAAGCGTGCGGACCCTATGGGTTCGAGAACTATGTAGACATGACCTAGAACTGTTTCCGGTCAATGACCAATAGCGGATCCTAGATGCTCATATTGGCTCCTACATATTCTACGAAGATCTTTATCGGTCAAACCGCATAACAACATACGTTGTTCCCTTTGTCATCGGTATGTTACTTGCCCGAGATTCGATCGTCGGTATCTCAATACCTAGTTCAATCTCGTTACCGGCAAGTCTCTTTACTCGTTACGTAATGCATCATTCCATAACTAACTCTTTAGCTACATTGCTTGCAAGGCTTATAGTGATGTGCATTACCGAGAGGGCCCAGAGATACCTCTCCGACAATCGGAGTGACAAATCCTAATCTCGAAATACGTCAACTCAACAGTACCTTTGGAGACACCTGTAGAGCACCTTTATAATCACCCAGTTACGTTGTGACGTTTGGTAGCACACAAAGTGTTCCTCCGGTAAACGAGAGTTACATAATCTCATAGTCATAGGAACATGTATAAGTCATGAAGAAAGCAATAGCAACATACTAAACGATCAAGTGCTAAGCTAACGGAATGGGTCAAGTCAATCACATCATTCTCCTAATGATGTGATCCCATTAATCAAATGACAACTCTTTGTCCATGGCTAGGAAACATCACCATCTTTGATTAATGAGCTAGTCGAGTAGAGGCATACTAGTGACACTCTGTTTGTCTATGTATTCACACATGTATTATGTTTCCGGTTAATACAATTCTAGCATGAATAATAAACATTTATCATGATATAAGGAAATAAATAATAACTTTATTATTGCCTCTAGGGCATATTTCCTTCATATATGCCCCAAGATCAGGAAGAAGGTTGAGAAGGCAACAGAATTTGCTAACACCTGCTATGTGGAGGGATCAGGAGATGGTCTTTTTCTAGTAGGTGATAGAGGGCATGACTACATTGTGGACATGCACAAGAAAACATTCGCCTGCAGAAGGATACAGAAAGGAGGGGTTCCATGTTCTCATGTCATTGCCTGCTGGAGGAATGACAGAATTGATCCTCTTACCATGGTTGACCCTTGCTACTCAAAGGAGATGTTCAAAAAGGCATATGGAAACATTATATATCCTTGCAAAGATAGGAGAGAGTGGGATGACTTACATGGGCCCCCAATTGAGCCACCATTGTATCAGATGTTGGGGAACGTAGTAATTTCAAAAATTTTCCTACGCACACGCAAGATCATGGTGATGTATAGCAACGAGAGGGGAGAGTATTGTCTACATACCCTTGTAGACCCGAAGCGGAAGCGATCACAACGTAGAGGAAGTAGTCGTACGTTCTCCTCGCGATCCGACCGATCCCGGCACCGTTACTCCGACGCCCCCGAGTTCTTGACACACGTACAGCTCGATGACGTCCCTCGTACTCCGATCCAGCCGAGTGTCGAGGGAGAGTTCCACGAGACGACGGCGTGGTGACGATCTTGATGTTTCACCGCGCAGGGCTTCGCCTAAGCTTCGCGACAGTATAACCGAGGTGGAATATGGTGGAGGGGCACCGCTGCACGGCTAAGGAACGATCTCACGATCAACTTGTGTGTTCAAGGTGCCCCCGCCTCAGATATAAAGGAGCCAGGGGAGGGGCGGCGGCCAGGAGGCGCATACAGGAGTCCTACTCCTCCGGGAGTAGGATTCCCCCAATCCTAGTTGGACTAGGATTCCTGAGGGGGAAAGAGAGAGGGGGCGCCCCTTCTCCTAGTCCTAGTAGGACTAGGGAAGGGGGAGGCGCGACCAGCTTGGGCTGCCCTCCTCCTTTCCACTAGGGCCCATCGAGGCCCATTTACCTCCCGGGGTTCCGTAACCTCCGTACTCCGATAAATTCCGTTTTACCGGAACCATTCGAACTCCAAACATAGGCTTCCAATATATCAATCTTTATGTCTCGACCATTACGAGACTCCTCGTCATGTCCGTGATCACATCCGGGACTCGAACTCCTTCGGTACATCAAAATACATAAACTCATAATAACCGCATCGCCGAAACCTTAAGCGTCATGGACCCTACGGTTCGAGAACAATGTAGACATGACCTAGAACCATTCACGGTCAATAACCAACAGCGGGACCTGGATGCCCATATTGGTTCCTACATATTCTACGAAGATCTTTGTCGGTCGGACCGCATAACAACATCGTTGTTCCTTTGTCATCGGTATGTTACTTGTCCGAGATTCGATCGTCGGTATCCAATACCTAGTTCAATCTCGTTATCGCAAGTCTCTTTACTCGTTCCGTAATACATCATCTCACAACTAACTCATTAGTTGTAGTGCTTGCAAGGCTTCAGATGATGTGCATTACCGAGAGGGCCCAGAGATACCTCTCCGACAATCGGAGTGACAAAACCTAATCTCGAAATCGCCAACCCAACATCCGCCTTTGGAGACACTGTAGTACTCCTTTATAATCACCCGATTACGTTGTGACGTTTGGTAGCACCAAAGTGTTCCTCCGTAAACGGAGTTGCATAATCTCATAGTTATAGGAACATGTATAAGTCATGGATAAAAGCAGTAGCAACATACTAAGCGATCGTGTGCTAAGCTAAGGAATGGGTCATGTCAATCGATCATTCTACTAATGATGTGACCTCGTTAATCAAATAACAACTCCTTTGTTCATGGTCGGAAACATAACCATCTTTGATTAACAAGCTAGTCTAGTAGAGGCATACTAGTGACATCTTGTTTTGTCTATGCATTCACACATGTATCATGTTTCCGGTTAATACAATTCTAGCATGAATGATAAACATTTATCATGAAATAAGGAAATAAATAATAACTTTATTATTGCCTCTAGGGCATATTTCCTTGATCTCCCACTTGCACTAGAGTCAATAATCTAGATTACATAGTAATGATTCTAACACCCATGGAGTCTTGGTGCTGATCATGTTTTGCTCGTGGAAGAGGCTTAGTCAACGGTCTGCGCAACATTCAGATCCGTATGTATCTTGCAAATCTCTATGTCTCCACCTGGACTAAGTCCGGATGGAATTGAAGCGTCTTTTGATGTGTTTGGTCCTCTTGTGAAATCTGGATTCCTTTGCTAAGGCTATTGCTCGATATTGTCACGAAGATTTTCATTGGACCCGATGCACTAGGTATGACACCTAGATCGGATATGAACTCCTTCATCCGCACTCCTTCATTAGCTGCTTCCGGCTGCTATGTATTCCGCTTCACATGTAGATCCCGCCACGACGCTTTGTTTAGAACTGCACCAACCGACAGCTCCTCCGTTTAGTGTAAATCGTATCCGTCTGCGATTTAGAATCGTCCGGATCGGTGTCAAAGCTTGCATCAACGTAACTGTTTTATGAGCTCTTTGTCACCTCCATATCTGAGAAACATATCCTTCGTCCTTTTCGGTATTTCAGGATGTTCTTGACCGCTGTCGATGATCCACTCTGGATTACTTTGGTACCTCCCTGCTAGGCTTATAGCAAGGCACACATCAGTCCGGTACACAAGATTGCATACATGATAGAGCCTATGGCTGAAGCATAGGGAACATCTTTCATCTTCTCTCTATCTTCTGCAGTGGTCGGGCATTGAGTCTGACTCAACTTCACACCTTGTAACACAGGCAAGAACCCTTTCTTTGCTTGATCCATTTTGAACTTCTTCAAAACTTTGTCAAGGTATGTGCTTTGTGAAAGTCCAATTAAGCGTCTTGATCTATCTCTATAGATCTTGATGCCCAATATGTAAGCAGCTTCACCGAGGTCTTTCATTGAAAAACTCTTATTCAAGTATCCCTTTATGCTATCCAGAAATTCTATATCATTTCCGATCAGCAATATGTCATCCACATATAAGATCGAAAATGCTCTGAGCTCCCACTCACTTTCTTGTAAATCTGAGGCTTCTCCAAAAGTCTCAGACAAACCCAAATGCTTTGATCACACTATCAAAACGTTTATTCCAACTCGAGATGCTTGCACCAGTCCATATATGGATCGCTGGAGCTTGCACACTTTGTTAGCTCCTTTGGATCGATAAAACCTTCGGTTGCATCATATACAACTCTTCTTCCGTAAATCCATTCAGAATGCGTCTTTACATCCATTTGCCAAATTTCATAATCATAAAATGCGGCAATTGCTAACATGATTCGGACGGACTTAAGCATCGCTACGGTGAGAAGGTCTCATCGTAGTCAACCCCTTGAACTTGTCGAAACCTTTTGCGACAAGTCGAGCTTTATAGACGATAACATTACCGTCGGCGTCGGTCTTCTTCTTGAAGATCCACTTGTTTTCTATTGCTTGCCTACCCTCGGCAAGTCAACCAAAGTCCATACTTTGTTTTCATACATGGATCCCATCTCAGATTTCATGGCCTCAAGCCATTTTGCGAATCTGGGCTCACCATCGCTTCTTCATAGTTCGTAGGTTCATCATGATCTAGTAGCATGACTTCGAACAGGATTACCGTACCACTCAGTGCGGATCTTACTCTGGTTGATCTACGAGGTTCTGCAGTAACTTGATCTGAAGTTTCATGATCAACATCATCAACTTCCTCACCACTTGGCGTAGGTGTCTCAGAAACTGGTTTCTGTGACGAACTACTTTCAAGTAAGGGAGAAGGTACTATTACCTCATCAAGTTCCACTTTCCTCCCACTCACTTCTTTCGAGAGAAACTCCTTCTCTAGAAAGGATCCATTCTTAGCAACGAATGTCTTGCCTTCGGATCTGTGATAGAAGGTGTACCCAACTGTCTCCTTTGGGTATCCTATGAAGACACACTTCTCCGATTTGGGTTCGAGCTTATCAGGTTGAAGCTTTTTCACATAAGCATCGCATCCCCAAACTTTAAGAAACGACAACTTTGGTTTCTTGCTAAACCACAGTTCATAAGGTGTCGTCTCAGCGGATTTCGACGGTGTTCTATTCAGGTGAATGCGGCCGTCTCTAGAGCATAACCCCAAAACGATAGCGGTAAATCAGAAGAGACATCATAGATCGTACCATATCTAGTAAAGTACGATTCGACGTTCGGACACACCATTACTGTTGTGGTGTTCCGGTGGCGTGAGTTGCTAAACTATTCGCATTGTTTCAAATGTAGACCAAACTCGTAACTCAAATATTCACCTCCACGATCGGATCGTAGAAACTTAATTTTCTTGTTACGATGATTTTCAACTTCACTCTGAAATTCTTTGAACTTTTCAAATGTTTCAGACTTATGTTTCATTAAGTAGATATACCCATATCTGCTTAAGTCATCTGTGAAGGTGAGAAAATAACGATATCCGCCACGAGCCTCAACATTCATCGGACCACATACATCTCAGTATGTATGATTTCCAACAAATCTGTTGCTCTCTCCATAGTACCGAGAACGGTGTTCTAGTCATCTTGCCCATGAGGCACGGTTCGCAAGTGCCAAGTGATTCATAATCAAGTGACTCCAAAAGTCCATCAAGATGGAGTTTCTTCATGCGCTTTACACCGATATGACCTAAACGGCGATGCCACAAATAAGTTGCACTATCATTATCAACTCTGCATCTTTTGGTTTCAACATTATGAATATGTGTATCACTACTATCGAGATTCATAAGAAATAGACCACTCCTCAAGGGTGCATGACCATAAAAGATATTACTCATATAAATAGAACAACCATTATTCTCGATTTAAATGAATAACCGTCTCGCATCAAACAAGATCCAGATATAATGTTTATGCTCAACGCAGCACCAAATAACAATTATTTAGGTCTAAAACTAATCCGAAGGTAGATGTAGAGGTAGCGTGCCGACCGCGATCACATCGACTTTGGAACCATTTCCCACGCGCATCGTCACCTCGTCCTTTGCGAGTTAAGCAATCAGTAGTCCTGCTTTGAGTTGCAAATATTAGCAATGTAACCAAGATCAAATACCAGTGCTACTCGAGCTCTAGTAAGGTACACATCAATAACATGTATATCACATATACCTTTGTTCACCTTGCCATCCTTCTTATCCGCCAAATACTTGGGGCAGTTCCGCTTCAAAGGACCATCGCTTGCGGTAGAAACACTCGATTTGTGGTTTAGGGCCGACTTGGGTTTCTTCTCTGAGCAACAACTTGCTTGCTGTTCTTCTTGAGATTCCTTCTTCTTCCCTTTGCCTTTCTTCTTGAAACTAGTGGTCTTATTGACCATCAACACTTGATGCTCCTTCTTGATTTCTACCTCCGCAGCCTTTAGCATTGCGAAGAGCTCGAGCATAGTCTTTACTAACCCTTGCATATTATAGTTCATCACGAAGCCTTTGTAGCTTGGTGGCGTGATTGGAGAATTCATCAATGACACAATCATCCGGAAGATTAACTCCCAATTGTGTCAAGTGATTGTAGTACCCGACATTACGAGTATATGCTCACTAATGAACTGTTCTCCTCCATCTTGCAGCTATAGAACTTATTGGAGACTTCATATCTCTCAATCCGGGCATTCTTTGGAATATTAACTTCAACTCTGGAACATCTCATATGCTCCATGACGTTCAAAACGTCGTTGAAGTCCCGGTTCTAAGCCGTAAAGCATGGCACATTGAACTATAGAGTAGTCATCGACTTTGCTCGCCAGACGTTCATAACATCTGGCGTTGCTCCAAAGAAGAGTTGTCACCTAGCGGTGCATCCAGACGTAGCTCTTACGTGCAACAATGAGGATGATCCTCAAATTACGGACCCGATCCGTGTAATTGCTACCATCATCTTTCAACTTTGCTTTCTCAAGGAACGCATTAAAATTCAACGGAACAACAAACGAGCCATCTATCTACAATCAAACATAAACAAGCAAGATACTATCGGTACTAAGTTCATGATAAATTTAAGTTCAATTAATCATATTACTTAAGAACTCCCACTTAGAAAAACATCTCTCTAGTCATCTAAGTGATCACGTGATCCAAATCAACTAAACCATAACCGATCATCACGTGAAATGGAGTAGTTTTCAATGGTGAACATCGTATGTTGATCATATCTACTATATGATTCACGCCGACCTTTCGGTCTCCGTGTTCCGAGGCCATATCTCGCATATGCTAGGCTCGTCAAGTATAACCCGAGTATTCTGCGTGTGCAAAACTGGCTTGCACCCGTTGTAGATGGACGTGAGAGCTTATCACACCCGATCATCACGTGGTGTCCGGCACGACGAACTTTGGCAGCGGTGCATACTCGGGAGAACACTTCTTGATTATTTAGTGAGAGATCATCTTATAATGCTACCGTCAATCAAAGCAAGATAAGATGCATAAAGGATAAACATCACATGCAAATCAATATAAGTGATATGATATGGTCATCATCATCTTGTGCTTCACGATCTCCATCTTGCGGCACCACCTTGATCACCATCGCCACCGCGCGACACCTTGATCTCCATCGCAGCATCGTTGTCGTCTCGCCAAACTTATGCTACGACTATCGCTACCGCTTAGTGATAAAGTAAAGCATTACAGAAGCGATTGCATTGCATACAATAAAGCGACAACCATATGGCTCCTGCCGATTGCCGATAACCGGTTACAAAACATGATCATCTCATACAATAAAATATAGTATCACGTCTTGACCATATCACATCACAACATACCCTGCAAAAACAAGTTAGGCGTCCTCTACTTTGTTGTTGCAAATTTTACGTGGCTGCTACGGGTTTAAGCAAGAACCAGTCTCACCTCGCATCAAAACCACAACGATATTTCGTCAAATAGACTCCGTTTAACCTTCTCAAGGACCGGGCGTAGCCACACTCGGTTCAACTAAAGTGAGAGAGAGGCACCCACCACCACCTTTAAGCAACGAGTGCTCGCGGCGGTGAAACCAGTCTCGCGTAAGCGTCTGGCGTAATGTCGGTCAGGCGCTTCATCTCACAATACCGCTGAACCAAAGTATGACATCTTTGGTAGGTAGTATGACTTGTATCGCCCACAACTCACTTGTGTTCTACTCGTGCAAAACATCAAACCATAGAAAAACCTAGGCTCGGATACCACTGTTGGGGAACGTAGTAATTTCAAAAATTTTCCTCGCACACGCAAGATCATGGTGATGTATAGCAACGAGAGGGAGAGTATTGTCTACATACCCTTGTAGACCCGGCGAAGCGATCACAACGTAGAGGAAGTAGTCGTGCGTTCTCCTCGCGATCCGACCGATCCCGCACCGTTACTCCGACGCCCCGAGTTCTTGACACACGTACAGCTCGATGGCGTCCCTCGTACTCGATCCAGCCGAGTGTCGAGGAGAGTTCCGTCGAGACGACGGCGTGGTGGCGATCTTGATGTTTCACCGTGCGAGGCTTCGCTTAAGCTTCATGACGGTATAACCGAGGTGGAATATGGTGGAGGGGGCACCGCACACGGCTAAGGAACGATCTCACGATCAACTTGTGTGTTCCAAGGTGCCCCCTGCCCCGTATATAAAGGAGCCAGGGGAGGGGCGGCGGCCAAGGAGGGCGCTACAGGAGTCCTACTCCTCTGGGGTAGGATTCCCCCAATCCTAGTTGGACTAGGATTCCTGAGGGGGAAAGAGAGAGGGGCGGCCCCTTCTCCTAGTCCTAGTAGGACTAGGGAAGGGGGGCCGCGCCAGGCTTGGGCTGCCCTCCTCCTTTCCACTAGGGCCCATCGAGGCCCATTTACCTCCGGGGTTCCGTAACCTCCGGTACTCCGATAAATTCCGTTTTACTTGAACCATTCGAACTCCAAACATAGGCTTCCAATATATCAATCTTTATGTCTCGACCATTCGAGACTCCTCGTCATGTCCGTGATCACATCCGGACTCGAACTCCTTCGGTACATCAAAATACATAAACTCATAATAAGCATCCATCGAAACCTTAAGCGTGCGGACCCTACGGTTCGAGAACAATGTAGACATGACCTAGAACCATTCACGGTCAATAACCAACAGCGGGACCTGGATGCCCATATTGGTTCCTACATATTCTCTGAAGATCTTTGTCGGTCGGACCGCATAACAACATACGTTGTTCCTTTGTCATCGGTATGTTACTT